>BHFT01017970.1:0-96659 GCA_004320025.1 Laticauda laticaudata | reverse complement strand
CTGCCATTAAAATGAATATTCTTCCAAAATTTCTATATTTATTCCAGACGATCCCAATCAAAATACACAAAAAAATTCTTGAAGATCAAAGGCAGACATGCTTACTTGCTGGACTCGGAACCTCTTGTAGGTTTGCTAACCAAGATTGGGTTTTGAGAATGCTTGCATGCAATTAGAAGCAGATCTTTTGGAGGGTGCCCACCATGTTCCTCCTCCCCTCCTCCCAAGAGGAGGCACGAGGAGGAAGGAGAAGGTGATGGTCACCCTCTCCAAAGCTCAGTGTTTTGTTGAGGGACAGACAGAGAGAAAGCGGCAAGCTTACGTGGATTTAGCGGGCGGATTTAATTAAATTGCAATTTAATTACCTACCAGCATCCATGTTTAATAAAACTCAGGAGGATTTTAATTTCTTTTCTTTCCTTTCTTTTTTTTTTCCCCCTGTTAAACAAAAAAGAAAAAGAAAAGAAAAAAATAATAATGAGAGATACCTCCCAACAATGGGGATAATGACGTGCAACCCAACTTGACAAAACAAGGAGCTGTGGCTGACCTCCCTTGCCTGCCATTAAGGCTGCTGATGTGGCAGGGACAAAGCTTTGTCAACTCAGACCGTTGTGCTCTCCTGTGCCCGGCTTTTGTGGGTTGCTTGGAGGAGGGGTCTCCAACCTTGGCCGCTTGAAGCCTGGCGGACTTCAACTCCCAGAATTCCCCAGCCAGCTTTGCTGGAAAGATCCCACTTTTCCATCCAAACTATGGATGGAACTGAAACCCAAAGAAAACACTGCCTTTCAAGCAGGAGTCCCTCCTGCCTCAGCCTACTCCAAGCTCTGCTTCAATAGGAGCACATTATGGGGTAGATGTTGCTTGCATTCCCTTCCCTTCTCAAATTCTCCCTTCCCCTTTTGTTTCTCTCTCCTTCCCTCTCTCTCTCTCTTGCTTTCTCATTCTCTCTCTCTTTCTCTCTGTCCCTTTCTCTGATTCTCTCTCTCTCTTCTCACTCTCTTCATTCTCTCTCTTTGTCGCTCTCACTTTGTCTCTCTCCCCCTTTCTCTATTTGTTCTCCTTTTCTCTCTCATTCTCTCCCTCCTTTTCCCTTTCTCTCTCTCTCTCCCTTTCTCTCATTCCCTCTCTTTCTCTTTCATTCTCACCCTCTTTCTCTCCCTTTCTTCTTCTCATTGTCTCTCCCATTTTCTCTTTCTCTTTCTCACTCTCCCTTTCTCTCATTCTCTCTCTTGTTCTCTTTCTCCCCTTTCTTACTCTCACTTCCTCTCTCCTTTTGTCTCCCATTCTCTCTTTCTCCTTCTCCTTCTCTCTCTCTCTGCTGAGATCACGTTTCCCAAGATGTCACGTGAAAGTGCACCTTCTTTTAATGAACTGTTTACGACTCTTGTCATCAACTTCTCCCTAATTGATGTGGTGGCATGATTGCTTCCTAGGCGGCATGTATGGGAGCCCCAGGTGAATGGCATAAAAGAATCACAGTGGTTAAATGATAGGAAAATAAAAAACAACATAACACAATAACAAAAGGTGTGGGATGAGAAACCGTCTGAGGCCACCAAGGCTTGCAAAGCTGATGATTGATTTCCACCCTTCCGGGGCCCTTATTAGGGTTGTGCAAAGCTCTGATTTGAAAGCTGTCCGATCGACCCTCTGGATCAAAACCACTTTCCAAATCAAACGGGAAAGTTGAATCAACCTGTCAACTCCAATCCAATGCCTTGGACTTGATTGGGAGGATTTGAAAGCGTCCGTACATGTGCAGAAATGTCTTGCCCACCACCCAAACGGTTTCGGAAATCTGCATCGGAGGGTCTGATTTGATTCCAGCCACCAAATTAAATCAATTATTCAATTGGAGTGATCTCCAAATGGAATCAATTATTCTAAGTGGATGAAGACTGATGTATATACCCCAAGTCTTTAGAATGGTGCTTCTCAACCTTGGCAACTTTAACAGGTGTGGACTTCAACTCCCAGAATTCCCCAATAAACATGCTGGCTGGAGAAGTCTGGGAGTTGAAGTCCATCTGTCTCCAAGCAGCCAAGGTCAAGAAACGCTAACCCAAATTTTGGCCTATTGGAGAGAAAATTTGCGTGCAATGACAGCCAAGATTTTTGCATTTAAAGACACTTTTAAGTGTCTTTGCAACTTCCCAGAATGGGTGCAAAATGGATGCAGCCTTCCCAAAGATCATGAAACTCCAATTTTGTCACAAGAGATCAAAGATAGATGTCTTGAGCACATGCTGTTTATTGACTTGATGCTGCACTGAATCAGCAAACAAAAGATACAGCAGTCTTTAGGGGTAGCTATAAAAGTTTGATGCACACACACACACACACACTGCAGTGTTTGCTGCCATCATCATTATTATCTTTTTGAAGACTTTCCTTTCCTTCTCTCTGGGATGAAAGTTTTCTTCTGGTCCTCTCAGCAATGCTGAAGAAGAACAAACCACCAGAAATGGTGACAGAAACAGCAGCTAGAAATGGATGCTCCTGGTTTCGGAATTTAAAAAGATAAAGGTTCGTTGCCTTCATTAATCCCCTTTTTTCCTATTTTAAGAAGGAGGAGGGTTGGTTTGAGATCTTCCAAGACAATTTGAGCATTTCTATATAATCCAGAATCTAAATAGCAATAGCAATAGCACTAAGACTTATATACAGCCTCACAGTGCTTCACAGCCCTCTCTAAGCGGTTTACAGAGTCGGCCTCTTGCCCCCAACAATCTGGGTCCTCCTTTTACCCACCTCAAAAGGATGGAAGGCTGAATCAACCTTGAGCCTGTGGAGATTCGAACTGCCAAATTGCAGGCCAGCTGGCAGTCAGCAGAAGGAGCCTGCAGTACTGCACTCTGACCACTGCATCGCCAAGGCTCTTTAAAGGCAAATATCAGAGATCATGTTTGTTGAATTCCTCACTGGCCAGTTCACAGACCAAAGTTGGCAAGAGTGGTCCCTCACTTTAGCATCAAATGGGGCACCCTGGTGGGTGAGACCCCATTTAAGACTGATGAGCAGGGAGCAATGACCGTCAGCCAAAACTAGAATGGTTGCCCTTTGTAACTCTTCCTCTCGAGGAATGTTGAAGGCCCAAGGACAGTTGGAGAGGGTGAGGACTTGCCATGGGTTTCTCCATACTGGATGAGGAATACTGGGAGTTGAGGTCCACCCGTCTTCAAGTTGCCAAGGTTCAATCAGAATAGAGCTGGAGAGGACCTTAGAAGCAGGAGACCCTAAACTATTTCAAACAGGCTACGCAGTCTCTTAAAAACCTCCAGGGATGAAGCACCCACAGCTTCTGAAGGCAACTTCTATTCCCCTGGTTAATTGTCCTGACTGTTAGGAAGTTTCTCCTGAATTCCAAGTTGCTCCTCTCCTTGATTGGATTCAATCAACTAGGTTGAGGAACTGTGCATTGGTGGGGGGAATGGGATGGCTCTGGAAGTATGCTTGAGCCTACCAGCAACCAGTTTGAGTTGAGGAAGGTTCCCCAAACTGCTGAAAAGAAAAATGAGAAGATCTTCCTTCTCCTAGGAAAGCAGTTTGGGGGACATCATTCTTTAAGAAGAAAAAGAGAAGCATCTCCCTTGGACTGCTGCTTCTCTGTACTTGAATGTGGCCTCCAAAGAAGGAGGTCAGAGAAATGCAAAGTCCACAGAAGAAGGAAAAGAGAGAAACTAGGAATTTCACGTTCCAGTGTGTTATCCACTTCCCCAACCGGTTTGGTTCCCAAGCAGGCAAGAATTCCCCTGCCCTCTCACTTCATATTGCCTTTTGTCCAGAGATGTTCCCAGCATCCCACCTTTACCTCTGACAGGTTGACAGAGCAGGTTAATAAGTGCTTTCCACTTCTCCTAAAGGCTAATTAAATATTAATCCACATGGTGAGGTCAGCAAAAATAACAAACAATTGGCAGAGCAAAATTCGTTTAATTAATTCTCCTGTGGAGGTTTGGAAGGTATTTATTGTCCCCTGGCGCACAGTGAAATCAAATCTTATTGTTACTGGGACTTCAGAGAGCTGTTCCCTCCCCTCCTGTTCCTTTTTAAAGCCCCCTCCCTTTTTAAAAAAGATCTAGCTTCTTGCCATCTTTGTCCTGGAACATCCTGCAGTGCAGAGACAGAAGGAGCAGAGGGTGGGCTACGTCAGATGGCCAAAGTAGAAGAAGCATCGTGTGGACTTTAGGATGCGGTGATAGCCCTCCCATACTTAGCAAGATGGTACAAAGCTGGAAGGTAGGGCCACAATCACTCTGAGAAGGAAAGGAGCTGGTTGATTTGTTGTTGTTAATCAGGAAGTCATGTCTGACCCTTCGCGACCCCATGGAGAACGTTCCTCCAGGCCTTCCTGTCCTCTACCATCTTCTGGAGTCCATTTAAGCTCACGCCAACTGCTTCCATGACTCCATCCATCCACCTCCTTCTCTGCGTCCCTTTCTTCTTTTTGCCCTCAACTGTTCCCAGCATTAGGCTCTTCTCCAGGGAGTCCTTCCTTCTCATGAGGTGAGAAGGAAGTATGTGAGTTTCATCTTCAGGATCTGGCCTTCTAAAGAGCAGTCAGGTTGATCTCCTCTAGGACTGACCGGTTGGATGGCCTTGCAGTCCAAAGGACTCGCAGGAGTCTCCTCCAGCACCACAATTCAAAGGCTTCCATTCTTTGGCACTCAGCCTTCTTTATGGTCCAACTTTCACAGCCACACATTGCCACTGGGAAAACCATAGCCTTGACTCTACACACTTTGGTTGGCAGGGGGGTGTCTCTGCTTTTTAGTAGGCTGTCTAGGTTTGCTGTAGCTTTCCTCCCCAGGAGCTGGTTGATAGGAGTTTCTTATCTCCATCAGTGGAATTTGATGGAGTCTAAGTTCCTTGTGAGAGCCGAGAAGAGCTAAGAAAGTCAATTCTCCAAAGCCCAAGGGTTTAAAGATCCATCACTTTCTTCTACTCCCTCCCAACCTTTGCGCTGAAACCTTCCATGGATACCTTCAGCCGGGTCATTATTAGATTGTGAGCAATCTGAGATATCAGACCCTCCAGTCTAGAAGGAGAGATTGGATGAAACTCCCCCATGCTTTCCTTTCTTCTGGCGCAGCGCTGGAGAGTTTCCATGTTAATTTTTTATTTATTTGAAACTCGCACTGGAAGGGTTTTCAAAGTGAGTCTAAAGTAATTAGGCGTTCCCGCTGATGGATTGCACAGAAGGGACATGTGGATTATTTATTACAAAGTCACTTGCTGGAAAGGTTAGAGCCTTAGAAGTAATTATTTTCCCTTTTTCTTTTTCATTTTTTTAAAGTGAAGGAATCAGCAGGGGAGAGAGTAGCTAAAGTGCCTCCGTTGGAAATTCTCCCCTGGTTTAACTTCTTTTCACAGAGTTGTACATGCTCACGCACCTAACGTCCTGTTTCCCGAGGGAGAAGATGGATGGCCAAGAACAAGGAAAGGAAGTCAGTGTGTGTTCAAAAAGGGTCTTTGCACACCCTTGATTTTAGAATCAACCTCCATCTTTATAATTCTGCTGGTGCTTAGCTCCTTCAACCAACCCAATGGAGATTGAGACAAAGCCCTCTTAGCTGCAGTTACTACACTTTGAGTAGCAAGATTTGGGGACCAGAGAGGGGAGCCAATATTAATCTGTGGGCTCTTCATCCCATGGATCACAGAAATCTGTGTGTAAAATAAAAAGTACATTTACACACCCTTCAAAAGAGATGGTGAGAAAGAACAGATCCTTTGCGGTGGCCTTTGGCTAGAGAAGCAGGGATTGACACCAGACAAACAATCTAGAAAACCACCACTACCACCACACACACACAAACCAAAATTGGTAGGGCAAGTTACTGTATAGAAACAGAGATCAAACCTCACATTCTCCTATTGCTAATGACATTACCCAGTTGGATTATAAAATGACTGCAAGCAAACAACCAAGCTCAGAGAGCCACCGAGATTCAGATCCAGAAAGGAATATAGAAGAGCAAGCTAACAATTAAGGAGTTTGAGAAGAATCCTAATCTATTCTATTCTATTCTATTCTATTCTAATCTAATCTATTCTAATCTATTCTATCCAGGGTAAGGATTAGACTAGAAAAGATGCCATGCTTTCCTCCTGTATTGTTCCTTTCTGAAATCTACCTCCATTTCACCCTCCCTCCCTCCTTATCTTTGTCCATGATGACCACTAAAGCTCTGACCTTGAGAAAACAGCTCCAGTAGCAGGCAGGCAATAAGTCTTCCTCAGATGAATATGCAAAGCTGCAATCAAAAAATTTTGCACCAGGGGAGAGATAATTGCTGCAAGCATGTTAACACAGAGCTGGATCTTTAGGCTTCTAACAGCTTCCTAAAACCCAGCAAGTACTGAACCAACAAATGCAAGCTGAGACAACAAGTCTTCTGGGCGCTGGTG
Organism: Laticauda laticaudata; assembly: GCA_004320025.1. Classification (NCBI taxonomy): domain Eukaryota; kingdom Metazoa; phylum Chordata; class Lepidosauria; order Squamata; family Elapidae; genus Laticauda; species Laticauda laticaudata. The sequence continues at coordinate 90,245 of BHFT01017970.1, read as the reverse complement.
GTGTGGTGGACATGGGCTGTCTGGAAAAGTTGAACCCATAATTAACACCCACGCTGACTGTGGGGGTCACGAGCACATGTGCCGGAAATGCAGAAAGGCAGCTGGAAAGAAAAACTAAATGGTGATGGGACAAGAGAGGTAACCCAAGCTAGAAGAAGGCCTCTGTGAAGAATCATCCTGAAACTGGTTTCCCAATTAATCAAGACTACATAGACTGTAGCTGTTGCTAATCAACTAAGTCAGAGTTCGTAACTGAAAGGCTCAGTTCATAATGAAGAAGACCAGGTCCAAGCCCAATACTCTATTTGCTAATGGACAGAATCTTGCCGGATTAAATTATGGGTTTAAAAAATGCTTCAACTCCTTTTGCCCAGACAATATCTCCATCTAGATCATCTTCCTCATTTCCTATACTCTACGAGTTACTTAGAGTTGTAATGCTCTTAAGTAGTAATACTCCACCATCCAGAGCCCCTCTCTGAGGGGAGATGGGCAGTTTAAGAAGTGTGAGATGTAAATAAATAAATATGTCCCTACAAGAACATCAAATTAACAATGGTTGAGGTCACTGGAAGAGCAAGAACCAGAACTTTGTAACTTTGGGGATATTTGAAGTAGTAAAAGAGAAAGGAAGGAGGAGGAGGAAGAAGAGGAGGAAGAAGAGGAGAAAGGAGGAGGAGGAGGAGGAGGAGGAGGAGGAGGAGGAGAAGAAGAAGAAGAAGAAGAAGAAGAAGAAGAAGAAGAAGAAGAAGAANCACAAGGAAGAAGAAGAAGAAGAAGAAGAAGAAGAAGAAGAAGAAGAAGAAGAAGAAGAAGAAGAAGAAGAAGAAGAAGAAGAAGAAGAAGAAGAAGGAAAGAAAGGAAAGAAAGGATCAAGGGACAGGTCAAATCCTGAAGCTGCAGTAGACAAGTGGTCATTGAAGTGGACCACCTATGAGGCCCTTAGTCAGGATCCATACCTCCATGAGCTCTCCAAAAAGAGCTGTCCTCTGTGAAGGAGGATACATGACCGCCCTTGTTGGGGTCCCTCAAGATCCGAAAGTGAGCTGGTCAACATGATTTTCTTCTTCCTCTTAGGGATCTCGCTCGCTTTTTCCCTCTCCTTGAAAAGAGAGCCAATTTGTCACCGGGCTTGTGATCAGAAGAAGGCGAAGACAAGGGAGAGAGGCTGTCAATGCTTCGGCCACCCAGGTGGAACTTTCTCCCTCCCAGCCTTGGCCGGTGGGACTTTCCTTGTAAAACGCTGGCCTCTGCCAGGCACCAGGTGTAATGTCTTACAGATGTGCGGTGGAACAAAGCCTCACGCTGTCAAGCTACAGAGCTGAGGCGGGCTGCAAGCCGTGGATCATCACCTACGATTGATCCCTGCTTCTTCTGAACAAGTGGTCCCCTCAGTCAAGTTAAAGGAGCTCTTGGGGGAACTGTTTCAAGACATTTTCTTGCTGGAAGTGGTTTTTTTTTTTTTTTAATCTTAGTGGAATAAAGCAAAGCTTGAACAAGGTTGGCTCATGAGTGTAGCTTGAAAATACATGTCCCAGGATAAATGTTAGAGGAGCCAATCTGAGTCGCTCACAAATGTTGCTTCAGTCCTTACAAAAAGTGTAGATTAAATGAGAACCTTGGTCCATGTAGCTCAATATTCCTTCTACGATGGATGGAAAAATGCAGTCAGTAATGGATGGTCCACCTATGCTTAATATTGTCTCACCAGGGGTTGTCCACCTAAACACACCATCGACTACAACAGGGATGATCCTCTAGCAATGGCATTGTATAATAGACTAACAAGAGTTGGAAGGGAATTTGGAGGGCTTCTTGTCCTGTTGAGGCAGGAAACTCTATACCTAACATCTATATTATCTATATCAGGGTGTCCAACCCTTATGGGGTGGGAAATTCTGGGAGTCCACAAGTCTTAAAGTTGCAAGGTGGGACATTTCGGGTCTATAGATGGACAATCAGTCCATGCCCAATATTGGGATGGTCCATGTATATTCAGAATTGCTTTTCCCAGGACTCTGTAAAGTCAACTCTCATAAACCTTCACTAGCGAAGTTAATGCTGAGGAACTGAATTCTCATCTGGAAGTTCCCACCGCTAACCTTCTTACTTTTTTGGCCTTTTGTTTTTTAACCTGATCTCAAAAGTTCAGGAGGATTCTCTCCTTGCGACCAGGGATGCACTCTCCAGCTCTTCCCAAACTGATATTGTCCAGATGTGCTCCATCCATAATTCTCTGAATCCCCAGACCTATGCAGAACTCCTCTAAGCAGCCTCTTGATCAGGGTATGGAAACTTGCAGATCCATTGGTGAATCAGATCAATTATTGTCACTTGTTTGTCTAAGTTGGGTCTTCTGCATGCTGAATCTTATCATACATGGTACATCTCTGGTGAATGGAATTGCAAGGAATCCGGCAGGCGGTTTCAAGGTGGTGGAGCCCATCCAGCTTTGTCTTTCTTATTCCTTAGTCCTGCTGTGTCAACCTCTACCCCCTGCCCCAGCAACAATGTTGTGATTTGGGGAAGACTTGTCACCTTTAACCCTAGACATGTGTGGAGAAAACCCCTTAGAAGTTAGCTTGTCGCTTTGTCTTAGGCTTAGAAACAATTGATTTGTGTGTCCCCTGGGAGCACAACTGACCGCATTTCTGGAGGGTCGCTGGCAATATTTTGGCCCAGATCTCCTGAGGCTCGTTTGCAAATCCTACATTTATACCCACATTGTCCATGTGTGAGATTCCAGCTTCTGGAATTTGAGCAGGCAGCTTGATGGAGACCATGTTCCTTTTGAAGGCGTTTAGACACAGACATAGAATAACAGAGTTGGAAGGAACCTAGGAGGTCATCTAGTCCAACCCCCTGCTCAAGCAGGAGAGTCTATTCCAGATATTAGCCTCCACCCAGGATCGAACTCACAGCCTCTGACCCCAAGGCAAATCGCCGAATCCTTCAACACAATCTTAAATGTGTTGCTCGGCCAACATCTAGCTGGACTTCCCAAAGAGGTGAGCAAGCCAAGAGAAAAGAAGCAAGAGGTCAGAAGACTGACGGCTAATCAAAATGGGTTGCAGGGAAGACAACGTTTGATTGGGTTAGACTGAGATGGCATAATGTCTTCCTACAAGGGATAGAATAGCTCTTCATCTCCCAAGGAATGGAGGACCCCAAATTCAAGTCAGTCCATTGGAGGAATCCATGAAGCCCAGCCTGGATTTCAGCCAAGACAACCTGCCTGGGGCAATGCTAGAAGAACGTTCTTCAGGTGATGTTGAATGTGGATGGTGATGTTGAGGGGCCGCACAAGTTGCTTCTGCACCACACATCTTTCCCTGGCCCTTTGGAGCTCAAGCTGGTGATCATCTTGACATGGCTGGTAGGCCGAGAAGATGAAGAGTAATGGGAAACTGCTTCCCAGCACCACTGGAGAGGGGGCCAGTAAGCCTGGGAAAACCAGCTTTCCTTAATGTGTAGGACTCACATTGCTGCTGTTCCTTTGCCTGGGTAGAATTTGTTTACCTTCCAAACTGCAGTTTTTTCTTCTTTTCAAACACCCCGCTGTGAAAACATGGGTTGACTGTGTGTTTTTAGCTCGCTGGATTTGTTAGTTTTAAACAGTGTGTTTTCAGTTCGAAGGAGGAAAAAAGGAGTAAGGCATGCAAACGTTGGCCAGCTTCTTTGCAAAGGGCAGAATATTTGCATGAAACTCCTCGTACTTTTTAAACACCTTAATCAATATTCTGACTTAGATTCAGCATTGTTCTGAGACCCAGCTTTCCCTTTTTTTGGTCTTCTCTTCCTTATCCATTTTCAGCAACCCCTTTAAGACTGAAAGCAGTCTTTAAAAAAAAAAATCCAAGATCAGCCATCTTGAGTTATTGACTTATACCAGAGGTGGGGAACGATGGCCTCTTTTTGACCTGTGGACCTCAACTCCCAGAATTTCTGCGCCCAGCATGGCTGGTTCAGGAATTCTGGGAGTTGAAGTCCACAAGTCATAAAGAGGTCATCATTCCCCACCCCTGGCTGAGACAAAATAGTTTCCATGCTTACATAAAAACAATGGATAAGAAATGAGAACAAATATAATCTAGTGGTTAAAGAGTTGGATGAGGATAGGACCACCAGATTCAAGTCCTATCCTCAGCTACTGGCTATCTTGGGCCGAGCTTTCTCCTTCAGACCAACCTACCCTTTGGGTTGTTGAGAGGAAAAAACATAGAAGAAGCAGGTTGAGAACTGCTTGACCAAAGGTGGAAAATAAGACTAGCAAGTCAATCTGTAGAGCCATTTATGACCTCCCCATGTGCCTGCTTGAATTGAAAGAAAATTGGAAATTAACTAGTTTTAAAATCATTCAATTTTCATGGAGATTCTTCTCTATGCAACTCTAGCAACTCACCTGATGACCTTAGGATACCTACCTTAAAAGATAGGTTTCCCCTCTCCTTTTGCTGGAGGTGTTTCAACCACCCACCCTGCATCTCAGGATCTCGAATGTGGCTCTCCTGAAATGGGCAAATCTACCTGACTGCTCTTTAGAAGGCCAGATTCTGAAGATGTAACTCAAAGACTTTGGCCACCTCATGAGAAGGAAGGACTCGCTGGAGAAGAAGAGCCAAATGCTGGGAAAGTTGGAGGGCAAAAGAAGAAGAAGGGGACGGCAGAGAAGGAAGTGGCTGGATGGAGTCACGGAAGCAGTTGGCTTGAGCTTCAATGGACTCTGGGGGATGGAAGAGGACAGGAAGGCCTGGTGGAACATTGTCCATGCAACTAACAACAACAAAACCAAAGAGAACAGCTCAGCCCAGACCAACTGCCATGGGAGGTAGAACCATCTCTGCATCTTCTGTAGATCAGCATGGAGATCGCCACTTCTTCTGCCCAGCAAGGGCTTCTCCATCTGTCCTCCCTCCCTCCTTCCTAGCCCCCCAGCCCATGATGGTCAGAGAGTTGGTCAGGTGGTCTTCCCTGCCCCATCCCAGGGAAGAGGACGCTGCCTGCAAGTGCCAGCGAGATGCGCCCAACACAGCTGTCAGCCGGGCTTTGTCAAAAACCAAACACAGTAACTGTTTAACGATTTAACTGCACTAATGAATACTGGGCCAGATATTTTCAAGGCCTGTTCAGACTGATTACTTGGAGAGCTGAGTATGTCTACCAATTACCCAGGCAATTAGGCAACTAATTAAACACTTACCCTCAGCTTCATAAACAGGAGAGAGAAAGAGAGAGAGAGAAAGAGACAGAAAGAGAAAGAGATGGGGGCAGGAAAGTTGGCTCTATTTTCAATGAAATATTAGCTGTCAGGAATTGCTATCCAGGCAGCAAATGAAAAGCACAGACAGACTGATGTACCACTTGCTTCCTTATTCTGACCAGATCATTTTCATGGACAAAGAATGAAAACCAGGAAGGCTTCAACTGTCTGGGCCAGGCGCTGAATTTCAGGTGCAGCCAAGTTATTAGTTCTCACCCTGGTGCTCGGAGCGAGGAGACACCTTTCTTCAGTGCACCAGAGCCAAAAACAAGGACTGCCCAATTCCATCCCACCAAATGCTCCCGCTTGGCCCAGCTAATTAAAGTTTGAGGTGGGTAATGCTGGCTTGACTTCCAATATGCTTGGAGTCTACTCACTCGGGAAAAGCTTTCAGAAGTACCAGATCAATTCTCACCCCCCTTGTCTCCTGATGTAAAGGATCAATTAATGGTCTACCCATAGGAGTATATGCATAGCTGCTAATTGCACCCTTCCCTTATATGCTACCAAGTTGCTCCCCGGAGTTATAACTCAGCTTGGTATCACATAGGCTACTGTTTGTCTTTGCCCATTCTCCCCCGTGAGTAAGGCCATCGTTCCTTCAGTTAAAGATGTTGGAGCACGTTGGCTGTGTGAGGACTCCTCCAGATTCTGACGTGATGGGATGAAGATTGGAGAATGTCTATATGTATCGAACCCAAAGACCAAGAATGACACGTAGAGTTATTTCTGAGTAGTTCCTTTATTGTTCACCTATAGACAGAATCTTGCCAAACTCAATCAACTATCAGCATAACTATGGACATATTTTGTGAACTGCCAAGGAAGTCCAGCCTAGCTCTCTTCATGCCCACCAGACATGCCCAGGTGTGCTGCCTCTTTGGCCTCGGTGAAGGAGCACCTTCCCCCTGCGAGTCCAGACTACATTCCACCAAAACATGGAGTACTCCAATTCGTTGGGACAAATACTGAGATACAGACTATGTGCTGCAAAGTGAGAGTGGTTGGAGCTGAAGAACCTCAACATGCCTTATAAACCTTATGGTGGCAGCCCAGCAGGACAGAGGGCTCTTTCTATAATACTGGATTATTTTGATGGCTACCCATTTTTTAAAAAATTGTATATGTTCTGTAGCATCCAGCTAAAATTTTGTGTTAGCTACAGCTGTGCTGCTGTTTGAAAAATAAGGAAAGAGTGCACCATAGGCATGGAAGAGACTCATAATTTTGGACTTCTAGATGTATAGCCAGAATGGAGATACTTTTGCTTGGGTTGGTGAGGCCTACCTTTGATAGGCAAAACAATCCACACATGTGTTTATTTAAAAAAAATCTAGAAAAGGAACTCTGGGGACATTCCTTAACTATAAATAAATTATTGGGGGAACCTCAAATATCTCCATACAAAAAATACTTCTGTAATAATTGTTGAGGTGATAATGGTCTCACACATTCTAACTTTCCACCAGATGTTCAAGTTTTGTTTCCCTTTCTGCATTCACCGATCTATTTCAGGCACATCATCTGAATCCACGCTGGTCACCCCAATCCATGCTAATCACCCCCAATCCACATTTATTGACCAAATATTCCTGCCTCTAAGAATGGTTTTGAAGAACTGGATCAAAATAATGTGGCTTTCTTGGGAGGAAAAATTTGGCATTTCTGGTGGAATCTTGCATAAATGACTGCAGTTCCTCGTCTAGAGTGGGAGGGCTTAATTTTCCCCTCCCCATAAAGCCCATGGCTGAATTTTCAAGGACTTCTCTACAGAAGGCTTTACTTACTGGTCTCCTAACCTGGGGAAGGCATTGAGCATGGGCCGAGGTAGGTTGATAACGTCAAGGAAGGCAAAGGTTTGTTGTGTCTGTGGAGGTAGAAATCTGTTGGGGGTCCTTGAGTTCATTCCATGAAATGACCCCCCACCCCCAACCCTGCTTCCTTTCTGAATGCCAACTCTGTGTGTGCCGTGATAGAGACAGGAGACATGTTTTGATATGTTCTCAGTCTTTGGAGGCATTGAAAACTTGGCAGTTTTCTCTTTAAATGACCCATTTCTGAGAGCGGAAGACGTCAGCCAATAAGCTGCCAGGCCCCCCACCACAGATATCCGGAATTTACATGCCATCCTCAGCGAACCATGGCAGCTAATGGACACTCCTGCTGAGCTAGAGAACTGGGAAAATAATTCCAGGTGATCACCAGCCCTCAGCAAGAGAAGCAACTTTGGGTTTCAAGGGTGGAGAATAACCAGAAGTCCCATGAAGAGGAATTCTGCCTTTCAGCTTGTTGGACCAGACAGCCTGATTTATCCATGGGGGGAGTGACGTGCCACAATGCAATGCAAAAATTTTTTAAAATATATAAAAAAAATAACCGTAGCACCTTCTCAGCTNATTTATCCATGGGGGGAGTGACGTGCCACAATGCAATGCAAAAAATTTTTAAAATATATAAAAAAAATAACCGTAGCACCTTCTCAGCTTGCTTCTGAGGTCATGGATGAAACCAACAATCTATTTAGAGCTGTCTGCACCATTTTATGCTGCAGATGGGAATTCCACTGCAACAGGGTTTCCCCAGCCCCCAACCACAAAAATTCCTTGCAGGGATTTCTAGTCCAAAGTCTGGAAACCCTGCAACAGAAGACGCCAGAAGATATCTGCTGTTGTAGAAAACTTCTATCGTGTGGTACTCTGGTGGAGTTTCTTGAGATCTGTACCTTATAGATAGATATACATCGGTATATTATAACCAGAATTCCTTGATCAGTTTATTGTACAGTATTTAACCTGCTCTTCCTCTGTTTCAAATTTCAACAACCGTTTCCACATTTTAGCAATTACACGTTCATCCTCGGTGGGCAACTTCAAGTCTTCCTTCCAGGAGCTCTTGACTGTGAAGGCAGAGGTGGACTGGTCAACCTTCCAAACCCAAGATGTTTTTTAAAAAAAGGATGAAGAAAGCTGTTAGGAAGCCTGTAAAGGAATAACAGAAGACATTGAAATGGTGTAGGCAGGGGTGGGATTCTCCTGGTTCGGATCAGTACTATAGAACCAGTTGTTATGATTCTGCACAGTTCGGAGAACTGGAAAATTGTTCCACTGGCTGGCCCCACCCCACCCCACCCCTCCCCACCCACTCACTCCTTACCTGGCATGCAGGCCGTCCAACTTGCCTGCATTTGGTAAGTTGCTATTTTTCCTTTTTTTTCCCCCCCAACCATCAGCTGTTCCAACTATCAGCTCTTCCAGGAGATTTAGATTAGCTAGAAAGCAGGAAATCATTAGATTTCTTGCTTTCTAGCTAGTCTAAAAGCAGAGCTGAACTTTCCTTTGGACTGAAGCTTCTATTTTTCAGTGCAGACTCAGGTAGCCGATTGCAGAAAGATAGATCTCTGAGTGAATCTGTGATTCTGGGAGCAACTCAATCTGCCTGCCTGATTTGCCTGATTTTGGGTAAAAGTTGCTCTTTTTTAATTTAAAAAAAAATCAATATTTAAATATTTATAATATTTATGTACAAGCCACACCCAGCTAGTCACATGATCACCACCAAGCCATGCCCAGTCAGCAAGCCATGCACACCCAGTCACATGACCCTCAAGCCATACCCACAAATTAGGCCATGCCCACAGAACCCCAAATTAATTTTTAATTTGAACCATTCAAATTAAGTAATTTGAATCCCACCCCTGGGTGTAGGGTCTCCTGTTGGAGAAGAGGGCTGGACTAGAAGACCTCCAAGTTTCCTTCCAACTCTGTTACTCTTGGTCTCCCAACCACAGGTTGGTGGAAATCAACTGATCTCTCAAAGCCACAGACTTCCCAAGTTTACAAGCATGCAGTCCTGCAGAAATGAGAAACCATCTGGAAAAGTAATAGTTAAGAAAAAAGAAAAAAAGAAAGAAAACTAACCATAGCTCATGTTACTGTCAGACTCAAGGGACGGTGTTCCCTATCTATGTGTATCTTCCTTCAGGCTACAATTTGCTTCCTTCCAGAATCAACAGTATTCTTGAAATACTCAAGACGTTAACTCCCCAAGACTAAATTACCTCTAAAGTCTCTCTGAGAGAGAAGGGTCCATACATTTAAAGATATATTGTCCTGAATAACCCACAGCGTGAAGGTGATGTCCCTTATCCTAAGCAATGAGCACGCACATTATGGGTTCTGCAAAGACCTTTAGGTGATGAAACAAAAGAAGAAAAGTCAAGCTATGCCGAATGGTTAAAAAAAACAAAAACAAATGAAAGGAATCACTAGAATCAGATTTATTTATATTTATATATCCCATAATGTGGTGTTTACCTTGTTTAACCCACCGAGTGCAGCTTATCACCCATCTTCTTAATATTTTACAAGGGGAAGACTCTTGTCTTTTTGACAGTTGGATTCACAGCTTCTCAAAAGATGGACTTTCTGAGCGAGAACTGGGCTTACCAGTGCTGGTATTCAAAGTTTTTTACTACTGGTTCTGTGGGCATGGCTTGGTGGGTGTGGTTTGGTGGGTGTGGAAGGAAAAGGATACTACAAAATCCCCATTCCTTTCTCCATCCCACAAACCTGCTTTCTAGCTCCGTTCTCCTGTGCAGGGCAACCAAAAAAGACCCAACCAATTAGCAGGGACTCAATGGGAGGCAGAGAATAGATGGGGTGGGATCAGTCGGACGTATTATCTGATAGTGCTCCAAACTACTCAAAATTTCCGCTACTGGTTCTCCAGAACTGGTCAGAACCGGCTGAATAGCACCTCTGGGGCTGATCCTAGGAATGTGATGTCAACCATGGTTAAGCTGCTAAATTTTTGGATTTAGTCTGGCTGGCTGTTTGAGATTAGTCAGAGAAAGATAGATTCCTTCTGAATGGGAAAATTCTCCAGAAGAATCTTCCAGATTCTGGAAGAATCTTCCAGATTCTGGAAGAACCTACAGAGGAGGACTTGAGAATTCAATCCAAGCTTCTTGTCATTTGAGTAGACCTCTTCCCGACTGAACTTGCCTCCGTCTTGCCTTACCTGCCCCCCAAAGCTCCAGCAACAACCCCAGCTTTGGTGCCAAAGACATTGTGCCAACTTTTTGAAGTAAAGCACGATAGAACTTCTGCTGAGGAAGAAAATCATTTTTCCCCTAGGCGTCTGAAAAGATCCAATCATTTAAATTAAATGTAAGCATTGGAGAACACAAAAAGACCTCTGTCTCTAACCAGGAGAACCGGTGACGTGGCCGATATTTATTACGGTGTAGGTAGTTTAAGAAAACAGAAGCATTCCGCCAGAGACCTGGAACCCAGGTCTAACCTGGACTCTGCACCGGTAAGGTTCAGTTGCTAATTAAATCTAAGTTGGACGCTTCTCCACAGAGGCTAGATTGTAACTATAAGAGGATGTTAATGTGGATTTTAAATATTTATTATAGCTGAGGTAGGTTATAAAAACAGAGATTCTTCCTTTCAGCACTCTATAATGGCAGATTTAGAGGTCTGTCTTTGGCCATGAGTGATTTTCCTGCAGCTGTCAAGGGCGGGAAGACGATTCATCACCGTCCCAGCGAGCAATCTGGCTGGACAGTGAAGAATTAGAGATTTGATTTATGGAAGTCAAGGAGAGGTGGGGAGGGGAATGTTGTTTTATCTGGTGTCTGGGTATGAATTTCTACACACCTGTTCCTGCCTAGGTTAGGGTTGGTGTTTCTTGTCTGCCAGAAGCTCCTCCTTGAGTTACTTCTCTTCTCCCTCTTTAAAAAGCCGAACTTGTGAAATTCTGCTACCTGCACACACCTGTGCAACTGCCGTTAGGTGTAAGATCTGTTACCCCAGGTAGTAGAACTGCCTTCTAGGAAAATGAGAAGCAATAAAGTTTCCTCCAGCACAAGATGGACTAAAGATGTTTATTGGACCATGGAGTTGACTTCTTTCTTCTGGAGAACTTCTTGAAAACATCCTGCTCTAAACTGCACCTGAAGGTCTTCTAGACAAGTCCAACCTGACTTGTCAGGCAAAACTCCACAGCAATTTGGAAACATTTAGTTGACCTTCTCACTAGTTGCCACCAAGTGAATGGCTTTGGGTCCTTTCAGCCTGGCTCAAAATTCCACTCTGAATCACACCTGATGTTTACATTATCCAGGAGAGGGTCCCCTGGACCATTTTTATCAGGTATGAATGCCAGCTCCAGCTTTGCAAGAGTTAAAGTTTGTGGCTTCAGCAGAGACCCCTCCCTGAAAGATAGACATAACTTCTCCACCGTTTTTATCATGCTCACCACAACCACCACATAATTTGGATACTGCTGAAAAGTTCATGTCCAAAGCTGAGGACCTTCTCTTTCCCTCACTTCCTGAATGACAGCACAGCTGTCAAATGGCATGGTTAGTGTGAATCAGCCTTTAAGTCTGACAAATATGTGCATTAGAAGTGGTGATGGCCACCAATGTGGACATCTTCAAAGTGAACCTGTTAATCCATGATGTCCAGATATCCTTATTAGTGACTATTACTATATATCCTGTTTACATTCCAAGGACAGGGAACCTTTCCCACTGCTGCAGGATGAAAAATGGCAGGCATACATCTTTTTCCAGGTCTGCATCCAATTTAGCAGATTTTCTCCATTTGGCTCCATAATTGAAGAGATTGGAAGATCCTGTTCTGATGGTCCACTTTGGAGACTGACATTGAGTTGGGTTCACTCCTTATTAAACCAATCAAATGCCCGTAACGGCTGCTTTCAGACTTGCTTATTTATTTCTTGGCCTACCAAGACTTCTGGGCAGGGGTGGGATTCAAAATTTTTAACAACCGGTTCTGTGGGCGTGACTTAGTTGGTGGGTGTGGCTTGGTGGTCATGTGACTGGGTGGTTGTGGCCAACTCAATATCACTCACATCGAGGCACGCATCTCCTCACCTGACCTCTCATGACTGTGGGGATCCTGCAACAGTCGTAAGTGTGAAAAATGGTCATAAGTCACTTTTTTCAGTGTCACTGTAACTTTGAATGGTCACTCCACACAAGCAAAATACCAACAAAGGAGGGGAAAAAAACTCCAGAGAAATTCTAGAGACAGGAAGTCTAGGCCTGCCAAGAATGTAATAAGGATTAATGGAGAGGCAGTTTCTGTGAGCAATACCAGAATGTTTCCTTCCTGCCTTCCTTACAGGATTAGACCAGTAATTTCTTCTAACTGGTTCTCCGAAATGCTTAGAATGTTATCAACTGGTTCTAGTGAATAGGTGCAAACTGGAAGAATCCCCCCCCCCTGCTTCTGGGGATCGAACATAGAGGCAATCAACCAATCAACTTATTTAAATATATATCTATCTATCTAAAGAATGTGTGGATGACTCGAACTGGATGTTGTGTCTCTCTGGATGTTTGCATTCACAGATCCTGAGAGACTCTCCTCATCATGTTGGCTTGTGGGAACAGTTCTGGAGACATCGTAAACCACACCTGAAAGTTGTTTTTCCCACTTGGAGTGTTTTACTAAGAGTCCTCCTGCTGTTCCCATCTCCCCCGCTGAGCTCAGATGGCATAGAAGGAGTGAATAATTTGCCCTCTTAGCACGTTCCCTTAGAAGGCAGGTCTTCTTTGTTCTAGGATCCATGCAAAATCCAGAGTGAAAGGGAGGGGGGGAGATTGATTTAAATCAACTGATGATGTGGCGTTCCTCACTCTGCCTACTCTAAGCCTCCTTCAGATCAATTTTGCCCCCTACCACGGTCTCTATAATGAACCAAGGAGGTTTCTTTGAAGTAACAGCAAACCTGTCCTTACCTTGGAATTCTGGCTGTTTCATTGGTGGTGGTGGTGGGGGGATATGAGAAGAAGGAATAAAGCAAATATCCAATTTGTCAATATTACTCTTTACTCCATCGGACGTTCCAAACCGAATCAAATTTGGGGAAATGGCTAGAGATAAGCCCTGGATGAAAGTTGCTTCAATTTTCATTGTGATGCAAACTTGGCTAATTCATCAAAAAGAAAGAAAGAAAGAAAGAAAGAAAGAAAGAAAGAAAGAAAGAAAGAAAGAAAGAAAGAAAGAAAGAAAGAAATTTGCACTTTTAAGATATAGCTTTTCAGTCCAAGGATATAGGTAACATGATATTCACGAGAAGAGGCAAAAGCTGATTTATTACTTAATTATAAATGTTAGTGACAATTGTTTGTGGGTGATTTAAAGTAGGAAGTCACTTTCTCCTAACATCTCAAAGGCTATTTTGAGAGAAAATTGGAGGGTGGGATGTTTTTCTTCCTTGGAGGAAAAATTGATTACTGCGAATTTCCCTAATTTATCTCTTCTGAACCAAATATATGAACTGAAATGTGATTATGATTTGAATCAGTCCTTTTAAAATTTGAAATGCATTTTTTCATTAGGAAACTATGGATTGCAACAGGCTTGGTTCATAAAGGAATCAACTGAATGAGGATCTTAAACTCAGCCTGGGGCGAATATTCAGTCAAGTTTCATCTTTCTGCGAATTTAACCTAATTTGTCTCTTCGGAGCCAAACCATGAACTAAAAACACAATTCTGGTTTGAATCCAGCCTTTGAGCATTTTAAATTGCACATTTTCATTAGGAAGAGGTGGGGGGAAATATGCATGTCCATAAAAGTAACATACAAGATGAGGAAAGTATTGAGGAAAGTATTTATCAGTAAAAGTGAAAGGAAGGACAGATTTTAGGAGCCTGGTGTAAATCAGACACTGGCAGTCCTTGTTATGGAAAAGTGCATCTATTAAGAGATGTGTGCAAGAAAATGCATACAAATGAATCTTTAATATGGAGTCATTTGAGCTATTTTGGAGAAATCAGACATGGAACTAGTATTGAATTCTGGTGGAAATTGGGGCAGGATTCAGAATTTCTAGGTTCAGATTCTTAATTCCCTCCCCCTAAAGCATGTTGAGGGTGACCTCATGCAAAATAGGCAAAAAAAACTTACCGACAGGAGGAAAAATGCATTATTTTCCAAACAGTAACCCATAAATAAATCCCATTTTAATCCAAACATGGCTGGATAGGAATTTATCCCAGAAAGCCATCGTTTGCTGCTCGTGACTCTATTAGCTACGTAACCTAAATCTCCAGCAAAATTATGTATTTGCAATTAGCGAACAAATAAGTCTTTCGATAAAAGCCAGAGTGATAGAGGAGAAAAAAAAATTGGAATAAAAAAAAGAAATGTTTCTAATTGTCCTTCTGTAGCTCCCTTGTTCACTGATCCATTGAATAATGATAAAGGCATTAAATTTGGAGATTATGTGAGGAATTTCTAATGGGGCCAGACTGACTGTGTGGTTTGTCTCATTAAGAAGAGGTGGTCCAATCAGCCGGCTGGGTGAGCCGCCCCCCAATTGAATTAGTTCTGGTCAGATAGAGAAGCCTTCTCCAACCAGGTGCCCTTCAGGGACTAATGGGATACACAAAGAAGTATTTTGAATTTTTTTTTTAATTTTCATTTTCCTCATCTCTTTTGCATTTTGGTTTGATGGAAAAGAAGTTGCTTTCAATATTTCATTTAAAGGAAATGCAGTGATCGTATTATCACTGACATCAAGTCCTGGTCTTCAGAGGTGTTTGGAGAAAGTCTCTTTCCTCTTGGAAAAATTAGGAGACTTGGTCCATCTGGGTTTTTGGAGGCTCAAGGAAGTGTCCTTTCTGGTCATCTCTAGATGATTTAATTCTCCATGCTGGTGGGGAATTCTGGGAGCTGAAGTCCACATAGCCTCAAGTTACCAAGGCTGGGAAACACTGCTTGATGAGTCCTAAACCATCAACTAGAAGCTTCCCAGTCGATTCACCCAACATCTCGAGCTCAACTGGTCAGATCTTAGTTTAGAACAATGCTTGCTAACAGTGCTGCCCGGTCCTTCAGAAACTGAAGGTCTCCAATGACTGTTATCAGAAGAATTTATGGTTTCTTCCACCGATATATGGCTAGTGGGACTTCCCACAGTGAAAAGGGGGAGACAAATGAGAGAGAAGGGGTCTCAAATTGGTTCTTAATGTTTTCTAGAATAGTTTTGCTAGCAGCAGGGGCTGAGTGGAGCTCAATAATCTGGAGAATAGTGATTCAGTGTAGATACTGAAGCTTCTTCTGAAAAGATGCTTTCCATCATTATGTTCTCAGAAAGAATGACCACTCCACTGAAACCCCTTTCAGTCTGGAGCAAAGAAAGATGCATGGGAATAATGTCATAGATTGTCCTAGATCAACTTATTTTCCAAAGCACCTTAAGGTAGGTCAAGAAGCAATGTTATGGAAACTAACCAAGAAGAGAAGCAACCTAGAAGTGAGGTGAGATTTCCTGACGATGAGAACAATTTGGAACCATCTGCCTTCAGAAGTTGTGGGTGCTCCATCACTGGAGGTTTTTAAGAAAACACTGGACAGCCACTTGTCTCAAATGGCATAGGATTTCTTGTTTGAGCAAGGGGTTGGACTAGAAGACCTCCAAGGTCCCATCCAGCTCTATTCTGATTGATTGATTATATCCAAAACAAAGTTCTGGAGGATATCAAGAAACAAAAATAAAATCCTGCCCCAATCTCACCCTTACCTACCTGCTAACCCCTCTGCTCAACTGTGATGGAGTTGCTAGCTTGGTTGGGGGGGGGGGAATGTATGAGCTTAAATTTAATTTGTCGTCTTTTCAATTGCACCTGATTTTTCTATGAGGACAAATGCATTTCTGTCATTGTCTCAGCCATCTGCCCGCCCTTCACAAAATCCGTAGCCCTCTTTTCATATATACATTCCAGCCAAAACTTCTCGTTTGAGATCTATTGGCTCCCCATTTATTTTCATTTAAAAACAGCTTATCCTTCCGAGCCTGAATTTGTTCACGCAGATAAAATTGAAATTGGTTTGCAGAGTTAGCCTCTGGATTTCAAGTGTTGACATCCTCTGTTTTTCCAGTTGTTTTATTGGGTTGACCGAGAAGAAGTGGGGTGGAAAGCAGGGGGAGGAAAGCTTCTCTGAGGCTTATTGTGGGCATCTGGTTAAATAGACTAACACACACACACACACAGAAAAAAAGGAGAAGGAAGGAAGAAGGAAGGAAGGTGAGGAGGAGAAAAAGGAAGGAGGGAAGATAGGAAGGAAGAGGAGGGTGAAGGAAGCAAGGGAGAGAGGGAGGAGGAAGAGATGTAGTAGAAGGAGGACTGTTAGGGCAACTTTTCACTATGGTGGTGGGAGATACAGAGAAAATCAGAAGATGGCGATTCCAGATAGTAGCAGCTATAAGAAGTTTTGTTTCTGGACATATGGTAGCTACTGTAAATACAGTATTTTTTAAAAATTCTGTACATATAGTAACTACTCAAGAGCTTGCAAATGGGAGCAGTCTATCTGATGCCACTATTTTTAATCGTGCATTTTTAGCAATAAAAGTCTAAGCCGCCGCCGCCGTTCTATTCTACCTGGTTTCTGGCAGCCATACAGCCGTTACAGGCGGGGTCAGAGCACTCTTAGGCAGGAAACATTTCAGCTCCTGTGATGGACAGCTGTCAAACTGCTAGGTGTTTCCTGCTGTCCATCCATCTCTCCCCCCCCAACTCTGTTGCCCTGACCGTGCATGGTTACACCCATCTCTGCCTTGCAAGCTTCCAAGACCCGGGAACAAACGATCATCGGATTATTGAGGAATGTTAGCAGCCTGGTGGGAACGCACCACTTAACCTGGAGATGTGAAAATGTTGACAACCCAGAACTTCAGGAAGGGGAGGGAGCAGCAAAGGCTGAGTGGGCAGGGGGGGGGNGCAAAGGCTGAGTGGGCGGGGGGGGGAGGGAGGGGAGGGTGGAAAATAAAGCAAAACAAAAGCAGGGAACTGTTAACAAGTCAGGTAAATTAAACCTCAGCCTCCCTCTGCTAACAGCCCTGGTTGTCAGCAGCGGCAGACGGATGTGAGCAATCAGAGCAGAGCGTGGGCCAAGCCCTCCACCTCGGCTGCCCCTGGCCCTGATTTGCAGGGAGGGGGCCAAGAGGCAGCTGGGCTGGAGGAGGTGGGATGTTCTGGGGAAGGAGAAATGCCTGGGCTAAACCTGCACCACCCCCACCCCAGAGTTGCTCCGAAAATGTCCCTCCCTTGGCAGCCTTCTCTTCTTCTCTTCTGTTGGCGTCGCTTTCTGACTGTGGCCCTTTGAGGGGAGGTCGGGCAAAGTGGATTGTTGGAGCTGTTGTTGTTGTAAGCAGATCTGTGAAGGGAGAGGCGGCAAAACCAGGGTGTTGCTGCAACTGGAGAGCAGTGAAGCCCTGAGCTTCCTTCCTTCCTTTCCCTTCCCTCCCTCCCTTCCCCCTCCCTTAACTGGAAGCTTGGCATCCCCCAATATTTAGATTTGATGTCCAGATGTTCAGATTGAAGCTATTTTCTAAACCCAGATGAGGAACATGGTGCCAATCCATTTAGAAACCTTCTTTCTCTTGTCTCTTCCTCCTCCTCCTCCTCCTCCTCCCCTTCCTTCTCCTCCTCTTCCTCTTCCTTCCCCTCCTCCTCCTCCCCTTCCTTTTCCTCCTCCTCTTCCTTCTCTTCCTCCTCCTCCTCCGCCTCCCCTTCCTTCTCCTCCTCCTCTTCCTCCTCTTCCCCTCTTCCTCCTCCTCCTCCCCCTCCCCTTCCTTCTTCTCCTCCTTGCCTCCTCCCCCTCCTCTTCCCCCTCCTCCTTCCCATTAGCTTTAGGGGCTTGGGAACTCCTACAGAAAGAGGGTGGGGCAGTCCCAGCCCCATGCACCTGGTTGTCTTCAACAAGGCCGACAACATCAGTAAAAGAGTTGCTGACTGGCAAGAAATCAATTTGTTCTAGAAGTAAAAGATTAAAAAGCCGGCAGAGTCCAGTGGCCGGTGGGAAAAAGGCTTCATTGTTTACCTTTTGATTTTTTTCCCACCACTGAGGTGGGCTTCCCATTCGCTGGCTGGAGCTTCAGCTGTATTTACAAACAAAAGCTGGGGGGGGGGATGGCATCCACCTTTTGCAGATGCCAAGNGCGGGGGGGGGGGATGGCATCCACCTTTTGCAGATGCCAAGCCACTGCCCCCCTCCCTCTCCCAGCATAAAGGATGGGAAACAGCTGGTGAGGCTTGTACCCACGGCGGAAAGCTTAGGACCGGCCCCATCTGTTTCTTTGGCCATTCTTGCCCAAACTGAATAAGGTTGCTTAATATTCACGTGGCAGCCATCGAGGGCTACAAGATAAATGTTGGCAAAATGCAAGGAGGTTTAATAAAGAGGCCAAAAGAGCAACTGATGGAGAAGGAGGGAGCCAAACCCCTTAAATTACAAAGTCAGACAATGCCCGTTTTAAGCAATCATGGCAGATTAGAAACCCCCATCTTCTTTCTTGCTTTATACAGTCTGAACTATCTGCATCCTTTATTCCTTTTCTTTTCTCCGGCAAGGAAAATGTCAGAGTTGCCCTATGCCAAATTTTCCCATCCGTGTTTGTTTGTTTGTTTTAGGAAGCAGAAGTTGATTTTGTTTTAATGTTCACCCGTAATTTTTTAATTTGATCGCTTTGTGTCGAAATGGGGTTAGGACTGCAGGAAGCGTAAAATTCCTGCCAGATTGGGATCTGCGGCTGATGGGGCCAAAGGTTTGCTAAATTAGATCAGACAGCTAACTTTTAACCTGCTTTTTGGAGAAGAAGAGAGAAGAATAGTGGAGCTGCTTAAACATTGCCCAGAATTGTCACCATCAAACCACGATATCTGACTTAAGTTGTTTCTCCAGTCTTACGGTCATTCCAGAAAAGCTGAGCTGATTATCCTCTCCTCATTGGATATAATCTCATTATTTTGCAGAAATTTGGGGGCAAATCTGGCACAATTGCAGGAAAAGCTCCTGCCTTATTAACTAAGAGCTAGGTTTTTCTCTACCCAAGCTAGAAAACGAACACCTCCTGATTGCCCCAAATAACATTCTCTGTAAATCAAATTCTTTTTACAAGCCATCGGCGTAATGTGTTTAAAAAAAGAAAAAAGAAAAGAAAAGAAAGACTGGGGTTGTTCTGAGGATATCTCAGTGTGTTTCTTCGTTCATATTTCCCTGGTTGTCTTGCCTGTAAGAGGACTATAAACTCCAGGGAATTGTTTAACAGACATTCACTGGGTCAGTGTATTAGAACAGACTCAAGTCTATCAGCCAGATGGTGACTTCAAAAAGGGGAGGGGGAGGCAGGGAGACCCTGACACACCATTTCGAATGGATTTCACGCAAAACCTCCTGAGGGGAGCCAGTGGGAATCTGGCAATCAGATCTGTTGTGAATAAATATTACAAAATTACCAATTAGAAGAGGGGATGTTGAAAATGTTTGAGTGATTGTGAAGTCTCTTTGTTCCCTGCCTTTGCTGTTTAGACGTTCGTGTAGGTCTCAATCTTAGGGCAGCAATCCCCAAATTTATTTATTTTTTTCCCATGAATGGGGCTGCTCAAATTGGTTCCTCTAAAAGAGAAAGAAGAAAAGTGTAATTTTTTTTTACAATTTTTCAATGTAAATTAATTTTTTTTTCACAATTTTTTCTTTTAATGGAACATTTCCTGGGCACTTTCAAGCCTGACTTTTCCCCAGCAAGCAAGCGGTAATCGCCAGGATGCTGACTTTATTATTGTTAAAATATACATTTATATCTTGTTTTTCATTAGTGTAAACATCACAGAACATAGGAACGTAGAATAATATCATCCTTATTTGAAATCATTGGCTGCTTATAAACTATAAGGGAGGTTCTTGGATGATTCTCTCTCTCTCTCTCTCTCTCTCACACACACACACACACACAAACACACACGTGCGTGTGTGTGTGTGTGTGTGTGTGTGTGAGAGAGAGAGAGAGAGAGAGAGACTCTTGTTCTTTCCCTCAGCCCAACTTACTTCACAGGGCTGTTGTGGTAGAGTCCCGATGAGAAAAAGGATGCCGTGTCTGCCATCTTGAATTCCTGGAGGATAGGGGACAGAGGAATGGATTTATTTATTACTTCAACTGTTCTGAATGGGAGAATCCACCAATAAATCACCATCAAAACCTCATAGGGGACCCAGAAGAAGGAGAATTTCTGTGCTCCTCAACTTCATATCTGATTCCTGTTGGTTGCATCAGGAGACACGTTATGGCTTCCAACTGCAGTCAACTGTAACATCAGAAAACATCAGTTGGCCTCTTTTTATTCATCCTCCTTGGAATTTATCATCTTTTTTCCTGTTACCATTTTGATCTTCAGTGGCTTCCGTGCAGCTTTGATTGAACCTGAATCAGGAAGCTAGTTTTGGCGATTGTTCTCTGGAATTCTTCCCCTTCCTTTCCCATTCATCAGTTTGGCTGCTTCTAAAAAATTAGAGTGAGCTAGTAGGCTATGTTGACATTGTTCTTTCCATAGACCTCTGATCCTCCTCATGGTGTCATGCTTGTTTTCAAAGAGAAGGTATTACCCTGCCATGAAGAAATGTCCTGTTCAGAAACATCTGGGAAACACCTGTGCTCCTTGTCCAACAAAGCTTTAAATAATCCCAACTGTCAGTCGGAGCTCCTGGGCTCCAGGGATGCCATAACGTTGATCCTCACCAAAATAGACCATCACAATCAGAATTGGCTCAGGTCAACCAAGTTCATGAGAATCCCTTGTTACAGCACTTCTCACCTTCTGAGCTTCTGGGTGACCTTTCCAAGTAACTCTCCTCTCTCTTGTAGCCTTAAGGTACCCTTAGCCATGTTTCTGTCTCACCACAAAGGGTGTGAAATTGCATCTCCTCCCAAACTCAGGAAGGTTGTTAAGGGGAGAGACAAATAAGGACAAAGTAGTAAGAAAAAACAGAAGACAGGATACAAAATATGGATTTCAGATATTCTTGGATTGGAATCTTGAATGAAGCTGGAGGTTTACCGAAGCTCCTAAAATAGTCCTTCAGACCAGACCAGACCATTCCTGGTGAAGAGAGTCACAACAAACAATTTCAGCCTCTACCCTAAGCATCGAGGTACTACAGGTGCTTAATTGTCTTTGTGTTGTATCAACAGCATCTTCTTCTGTTCTCCTGCTCATTCCCAGATAAATTATTCACCACTGGAGCCATGTGAGCCTGTGGTAATCACCAGGGTGCTGACTTTATTGTTGTTAAAATTATATTTATATCCTGCTTCTCATTAGTGTAAAGTTTAGAGGAACCTCAAGGTGAAGCTGCATACATAGTGAGCAGTTCATTAAAAAATATAATCACCATCAAGACTGGCCAACTGTCCTTGCTTTGGGTGTTTAGTCTATGCAGCAGTTAGGAAAAAAAAATAGAATGCAAGTTCCTAACCCTAACTTTAAATCAACAACTACAAAATCAACAGAAAAATCAACTGCAAAATAAGTTGTGTGATTTGTTTCAAATGCTACTACACCGTATTTCAACCCCCAAATACAATAAATAAATGGGAGAGAGGGAGGGAGGAAGGAAAGAAGTTAGTTATTCTGGCTTGACTAGAAGACCTCCAAAGTCCCTTCCAACTGTTATTCTGTCACTCATTCAATAACAGTTAAATGAATGAATGAAGTTTATATGTTGATCCAGTTGTTGACCAGCTCTAATTAATTTACAATCCTACCATGTGTAAACAAGATTAAACAAGATAGGTAGAAAATATAATTTTTCATAAATTTAATGTAATAATGCTAAACTTTTCCTATGCTGGGGAACCATAAAAATGCAGGGTTCTATCATCATGCCAAAGGAATCTCTCCTAATTAATTTGATTACCTAAAGCTGAAAGTGTGACCCCCATAAAGTCTTAAATATCCTTCCCATTACTTAGTGATATCCGAGCTCCATCATCAATCTTACCAGACAAGCCTCCCAGCCCGGAGCTTTCAACAGCTTCTCAACTTCAAGAAGTTCCCTCCTATTTCCAAAGGCCGCTTAAGGCCACCATCGCTTCCTGTTCAGATCCTCTTAAGCCCCCCTTCAGATGCTGGGCAGATCCGTTAATCCAGCACACCATCTCCATGGTAAGGCTTCAGTAAATAGAGGTTGGAGAACATTAAATTGAGTTCTATGGTCATTACTCTCACGAGGCTCTTGAGATGGGAGAGAGAGAAACCAGGAGGCCTGGCAATTATCATCATACCTCTGACCATTTCGAAAAGGCTGAGAAAGTATGCATGAAAAGGGGGAAAGAGTACAGTTTAGGGAGAAAGATAGAGAGCATCTCATTCCCTAGGAAGTAACTCCTTCTGTCTATTTTATTAAACTTCAGAAATTCAGCTGTCCAGTCTCTTGATGACTTCCATTGATAATGTCATCATAATAGCTTGACTCAAGCATGTAACAGTATAACTGTGTTGGAAGAGACCTGGGTGGTCTTTTAGTCCAACCCCTGCTCAAACAGGAAGATGGTTGGCCAACATCTTTTTGAAAACCTCCAGTGTTAGAGCATTCTCAACCTCTGAAGGCAAGCTGTTCCACTGATCAATTGTTGTAATTTCTCCTTAATTCCAGGTTGCTTTTTCTCTCCTTGATGAGTTTCCATCGGTTGCTTCTTGTCCTGCTTTTGGGTGTTTTGGAGAATAGATGGACTCCCTCTTCTTTATGGCAGCCCCTGCAATACTGGAACACTGCTATGTGCCTTTTTTCCTAAAAGTTACAGGAATTTGCATTGCCATCTGAAGTCATGGCCACCACCTTGTCTGGTGAGGCAAGTCCATAGTTTTATGCATTTATGAACAAATGCAATGGTTCACAACAACTAGTCGTAAAGTCCAAGAGAATTCACTTAACAAATAGCAAAATTCACTTAGCAGCACAAATTTTGTGGCTCACTTGTAGTCGTAATTTGAGGACTACCTGTATATGATTACCTGCTGATGGCAAGTCCAACTGACACCTGCCTTCAGCATTCTTTGTCTAGTTCCTCTCTTCATAGTTCATTCCCAAGCCAAATCAGATAAGAATAATTATCCTCTCTTGGGACATTAAACAGCTCCTCACCAGGACAGCAGCTGACAGCTGTTTTATTGGCAGAGTTTAGAAACCAAGAATTAATTGTTCATGAATCTTGGTATCTCTAGGAAGAAAAGCAAAGAGAGCCATTGCCTTGGAGATCCCCAGCTAATTTCTCCCCCCGGCCAATGCCATTGTGACTCGACAACTGGTGAATAATTTCTCCAGACACAGTCTTCCAAAGCTCAGAAACCCAGCTTTGAACCAGAAAAGGACATGCTGGAGACCAAATGTCGCTTTTGCAATGAAGGAGGAGATAAAATAAAAAAACAGTCACTGTGGAGACTTGGATGAAATTAACGAATTGGGATAGGATGGGGAGAGATAAATGAATGGGAAGGTTGTGTAGTTAACAGACTTAGCCCTTATATGTGGACATAGAGAAAGAATGCTACAGAGATAACAAAAAGTTAATGCTAAAAGAAAAAAAAGCTCACAAGGACAAAAAAAGAAAACATAGGTTGAAGAAAAATAGAAGAAAGAGATAGCGGTGTCTGATATTCTTCATAACAGTTGTAAATACAAGTATATTTTTAAAAATTTCTGCTTCTCTTGCGTTACATATAATTACTCTTCTTTCTAGAAATATCCTATCCAGTCATTAAAACCACGAATCACAAATTCTTCTTCTTTTTTTCATTTTTACACTATAAGAGGCTTCCAGTCACCAATAAATATAAATAACATCTCAAAGTCCAATACTTTCAGAAACGTCCTGATATAAGAAACTTCATATTACAAAATAGTGGCAGTTTTATGTAACTTTTACACAGTTAATAAAAAGAGGGAAGAGTTAGTTCACCAGCCTGACTTCTAAAGTCATGTGTTTGACTTCAAAAAGCAGAAGAAATTGACAGGATTGACATTGAAGGAGGGGCCCACAAGAAAAGTCAAACGCCCCCCAAAAAGAGTTATTTCTGAAAGAAACTCCCAGTGAAATGATGTCTTTGGAGTCCCAAAGACCCAAAAAACTGAACAACCAGCAACAATAAATTGCACCGTTAACTTGTTCTTCTGAATGCACCCCCAAGGAATAGGTTTTGCCTGGAAAAGTTTAAGCTGCATTTGAGCTCTTCAGCAGGTCTCTAAGCCAAGGGAAGTGAAAGGCACATAAAGTTCAACCTGTTTCAAGATTGCACGTGTTTTCTCCTTCTTTCTGGCCAGAAGAAGGGGTCTCCTTTCCCCCCACTCCCACAACTGCAGAATTGTCAAAAGTTCGGTCTCACAGCTGACACCGCACAATGAGAACGGTGCCACTGCATGTCACAAAAGGTTTGCAAAGGGACAGAGATGTGAAGTCCGGCAATTATGTGGATGCCAGTTGAGTATCATGGCGGGCTCTGGTGGCATATCAGTAGGAAACGCGATAATGATGATGGATGGAGGAGAACCGGGAAGTGAGAAGATAGATCTCGCTGCAGTTCTCCATTGATTGAGGGAGCAGAAACCCCGTGAGGGAGGAAGGAGGTGTCTGCAGGGTGCCCTGTGGCCATAATTCAGAAACACCTGGGTTTTTTTATCTCCTCAGTGAAGGTGGCAAGCAATAGTAAGTCTTGAGTTGACGCAGGGCAGAACAAGTCGACCTACCTACCACCACATTTGCAATTCCTTGGATTTCCCAATTTGGTGGCAATCATAGAAAGACCACGTGGAAGCAATCTGAACTGACAGAAGAGAACAGTTGTTGCTCAGGATTGAACTGTGGAGTCCTTGCTGCTCTCTGAGCTTGGTTGTTTTCTTGCAGATGTTTCATGACCCAGCTAGGTAACATCATCAGTGCTAGAAGGGAGAGGGGTTTGCAGAGAGGAGGAGGAGAAAGAGGGCTGTGGGGTTCTTGGTGTTTTCTGAGCTTGGTTGTTTCCTTGCAGATGTTTTATAACCCAACTTGGTGACACAATCCATGCTAGAAGGGAGGAGGGGTTTTGCCTTCTGTTTATTTCCTGTGACTTGCCCTATCAGTGTTGGTGGAAGTGTTCTTGTTGCGGTTCTTTGGTGGTTCCAGTAAACAGAACTCCAATCTAGGAACCATAAAGAACATTCCTACCAACAATGACGTTGCAAACCACTTGTATATAAACAGAGTACAAACCCCTCTCTCTCCTCTAGTACTGATGATGTCACCTAGTTGGGTTATGAAACATATGCAAAAAATAAACAACCAAGCTCAGAGAGCACCAAGGATGCCACAGTTCCATCTGAGCTAGAGATATTCTCTTCTGGAGAGCAAAATGGACATTGCAAATGGATTTCAGGAGGGCTCTGGCTTTTTGAGCTCACCTTACCTAGATTTCCTGGTAAGATACATGGGAAAATCCCATTGTTGGGCAAACCCACTTAGGCTTAGGTCTCCATGAATCTGGAGAGCAAAATGGACATTCTTCAAGGTTGATTCAGTCTTTCGTCCTTCCAAGATAGATAAAACGAGGACCCAGATTGTTGGGGGCAAGAGGCCGACTCTGTAAAATACTTAGAGAGGGCTGTAAAAGCACTGTGAAGTGGGATATAAGTAGGAAAGGAAAGGAAAGGAAAGGAAAGGAAAGGAAAGGAAAGGAAAGGAAAGGAAGCCACGGTGGTGCAGTGATCGGAATGCAGCATTGCAGGCTAATTCTGCCCACTGCTAGCAGTTTGATCCTGACTGGTTCAGGGTTGACTCAGCCTTCCATCCTTCTAAGGTCAGTAAAATGAGAACCCAGATTGTTGGGGGCAAATAGGCTGACTCTCAAAGAGGACTTCAAAGCCCTATGAAGCGGTATATAAGTCTAAGTGCTATTCTTCCACTTCACTTTCTCTGTTCACCTTGAGATGTTCCCAGGAGAATAACCCATCTGTGCGACACCCTCAGCCCAGGGAGAAATAATTCATATTTATTGGGGAGGCTTCCATTGCCAGGAGTGAAAAACAGCGAATGCTTTTTTTCCTTTGAATTTCTAGAGCCACCGAATTTCGTGTTTGTGCACATGTGTGGGTGTGCACCTCCGTAGTCATGCAAACGCGGCAAATCCGAGGGAATAACAGTATGGACGGGTTTCTGCTTTGTTTTATTTATCTGTCAAAAATAAAATAAATAAAACCGGGTGGGGGAGAGGCAGCAATGCAGAAAGGGATGTCACTACAATTGTCAGCTGGAAAAGCATCGTTGTCTATCCGTGTACCGAGCAGATGAGTGTCAACTCAAAACTATTGTCTGTCCCCTCTCGGTTGAAGTTGAGATAAGGCGAGGATAAATCTCACCGGGCCTTCTGCCCTGTGATATTATTTCATGCCACATCACCTAATAGGTGTATTTTCACACTGGTTGCCGCTGCTGTGAATTTCTCCAGCTCCTTGCTGACTGACAATCTCACTATATGGAGAATGGAATAGTGACGGCTAATTGATTTTACAGCAGTACCGAAGAATAGACAATGGAAAGTACCATCAATTTAATCCACTATTTAATGGTTCCAATTTAGCCTCTGTAAATGCTCACTAAACTAATTTCTCTGGGTTCAGCAATTTGAAAAGCTATCATATCTCTAATCTCTTCCAATATATTCATCTGGAAAAGGGAATTTAGCCAATTCTGATGTGCGGAGATGATCTGTTAGCACAGTGTAAATGTTTATAACATGGCAATCGAGTTCGTTTATAAGGATATGAAAAGTTTTATTGGGGAACCCACCAGAGCGGAACCGCTGGATAATAGGCAGTTTACCCAGCAGTCTCCGGGAGCCGGAGAGTCGAGCAGGCATGCAGAAAAAGACTCGGATTTATTTTAATCCCAAATTGTAAACTCAAATTCGGCCTGGCACGTAATGCACCTGGGATTTGATAGCACAAAGGATTCTCTGCTGTGTCCCTGGGAGGTGGGTTTTTTTTTTTTTCAAAACCAGGCTGTGATCAAATTGAGGNTTTTTTTTTTTTTCAAAACCAGGCTGTGATCAAATTGAGGGGCTCCCCCTCCCCCAAACTTTAACCCCTTTGTGCTTTCCACCAGCTCGGTGTGAATTTGGATGCAGTAGGCATCAGCTATCTTAAATTGGGCACCCTCTAAACATGTGGGGACTACAACACCCAGAATTCCAAGAGTGTGGAGGACAGTCTGCTATTGCAAGGTCATCTCAGATGGCTTTGTGTGTTGAGTAGGATGTCTTCCACCTTCTTTTTCCTAGGATTGTCAAGAATCCACTCTGGCTTTCCCAGGAAAGAGGGGTTTGTCCTGACTTGTGTTATCGTTCAGAAAGATCATTTATTATAAGACCAACCTTTGCAACTACTGGTTGGCCACACAATGTTTCCGTTGCTCGTTTTCTCCCACTACACCTGGGTCTCTCAACCTTAGCAACCCATACCCCTCCGCGTTGTTCATTCGGACCTGTTAATAGAAACTTCCCAGTCCCTCCTTGGCCACAAAGCACCATTCATGGTGACTTGCTTGGGCCTGCCTTGTGAAGTTGTCAGGATGAAAAGAGGAGAAGGACATGGAATGTTCCGTCTCCTCTCATGTTCTTTGAAGGAAAGTCCGGGTAACCGAAATAGCAAATAATACAGCAATGGCAATTTTATACTAATAACAACAACAACAGCATGAGTGGGTAATTAATATGAAACGAGGTACAATAAAACCATGTCATAATTAAGCAGCGGTAGAGAACAGAAGCTGTGATGAGACTCCCAAGGCTGTTTTTCACGGTCCCCTGTGGGACCGAAGCCAATTTTAATTGAGAGGCAATAAGAAACTTGCTAGAGAATCCCACTTCCAGTTTCAGGTGTTTGCAAAAAGTCCTCCTTCATCCTCTTCCATCTTGTTCTTCAACAGCTGGTTCTGAGAGACCTCATCTTGCTGGACATGGCCCATCACATCAAGATGCTTCTTCTCACCTATCAACTCTCCATTCTAACAAGGAAAGGGGCTGCTGGAATCCATTGTCTGGCTGCTACTTAATTAGCTCCCCTTTGTGAGACACGGAGCAAATTTTATAATCGAGAGAATGAAGATATTTCAAAGGAAAACAAAGAAGCAACATGGAAAACCAATTTGTGCAGAGTGGATCTGGCCAGCTTTCCTAATTTCTTTGCCCCAGAAGAACTGCAGGTTTACAACAGCTAAAAACTCTTTCTTCACCCTCTTACCTGTTCTGTCCCACTTGTAAATTATATTTAACATTCTTTATTGCAGACTGCATTTGGGCTGTAGGAAAAAAAAATCTGTATTTAACTTCAAGCCCTGGTAAACATCTTTGCTTATGTTGTTATAAGATTCCTTATTTGAGTATTTCGATTTAATTTCACAGTTCATATACCTCAAAAGTTTTGATTTCCCACCCTCCCTTCCTAATCATTTCAAGAGTCGTGGTGGTGGCCAGGGGCTGCATGTCTTCTCTTCTCTTTCCTGAGTTGGGTCTTTGCCCCTCTTGGCTGTTAAAAAATAAAGGAAGGAAGGAAGGAAGGAATTATGAGCCTTCTGATGGCGTTGTGAGTGAAGGCAGGTCTGTTCGTTTTGCATTTATGCTTTGCTGGAGTTACACAGCCAGTTATGATCCAGAGAGTGGAGGTGGGGGCTCTAAAACCATTAAAAACAGATGGAGGTTGGCTTATATCTTTTCAGGTGGTCATTTCCTTGTTTACCTTCCAGGTACTTCCCTCTTGGGAAAACAGATTGTGACAGTGCCATGGAAAACCTTCCTTCCCCCCTCCCCCCTTGCTTCTTCTCGCCCTCCATTCTCCCTCCTTCCTTGTTCCTTCCTCTTTCTTTTTCTCTTTTTTCTTCCTTTCTCCCTTTTTCTTTTTTCCTTCCTCCCTCCCTCCCCGCTCTTTCCTTGCTTCTTCTCTTCCTCCATTTGTTTCCTTCCTCCCTCCCTCCCTTCCATCTTTCTCTTTCTCTCCTTCCTTCCTTCCTTCCTTGTTTCCTCCCTTCCTCTTTTTCTTTTTCCTTCCTTCCTTTTTCTTTTTATCTTCCTCCCTCCCTCTCCCCTCTTTTCTTGCTTCCTCTCTTCCTCCATTATTTTCCTTCCTTCTTTCTTTCCTTCTTTCCTTCCTCTTCTCTCCTTCCTTCCTTTTTCTGAGAACACGAGGACTTCATGGAAATTCCTTTCTTCTTTGAAACAGGTTTCCAAAGCTGAACTTTGATGGTTTCCACGATGGGGTCAGCAGGAGGCTGGTTGCCCCCCCACCCAACACACACACACACACACACCTCTATAAAGGATTCTGAATTCAGCTGGGTCTGTGAGGATCATTTCCTTCTGGGGACATAGTCAGAAATGTTTCTTCTTATTACACAAGCAGAACCAGACCCAAAGTTAGTTTTTCTTCTCCTTCCTCTTCCCCCTTTCCTTGTAAGTTGCCTCTTTTTCCATCCCTACTTGTGGGATTTAAGCTCTTTTGTCTTTATTGATCTTAAGACATCACACTGGGAATCGTTTTGATTGAAGAAAAGGGTCCAAGGGATTTAAATAAAGGATCACAGTGTTTCCTGCTCTCCCTCGTTGTGACTTGTCTCTGTCCTTTGTCTTCTCTTCGTCAACATTTGCAAGCAACCCAGTGATACAGGGGCAGAACTGCAACCAGCAGAGACTGAGCCATGCTATTAAAAAATAAATAACCACATATAAATAAACACAGGAACTGCTGAGTCACATTGACTTTTTCCCACGTTAGATTTGCAGCAGCTCATGGTGTTCTATTTCCTTCCCTCCTCTTCCTAAAGAAAGGGGGAACATGTTAACCAAAACAATGGGGAAGGAAGGAAGGAAGGAAGGAAGGAAGGAAGGAAAAAAGAGGAAAGGAAGGAAGTAGAGGGAAATGAAAGGGGGAAGGAAGGAAAAAGAGAAAGAAAAAGAAGGGAGGGAGAGAGAGAGGGAGGAGATGGGAATGAGAGGAGGGAAGGAAGGAAGGAAAAAGAAAGAAAAGGAAGGAAGAAAGAAAGAAAGAAAGAAAGAAAGAAAGAAAGAAAGAAAGAAAGAAAGAAAGAAAGGAANAAGGAAGGAAGAAAGAAAGAAAGAAAGAAAGAAAGAAAGAAAGAAAGAAAGAAAGAAAGAAAGAAAGGAAGGAAGGAAGATTAAGGAGGAAAGCGTCTGGGACAGTAAAAATAGAAGCTTTGTCTGTTTTCTATATGCACAGATCAATTACAAAGAGAGTAATTCACAATGGCCATTTCATGCTCTCTCTAACCATTTAAAAAAGCACCTCATTTTTCCCCTTTTGTTTTTATTTTACATTTGATAAGAAGCCAGTTGTTCCTGCTTGCAAAAGAAAAAGAAGAAGGAAGGGAGGGAGGGAGGGAGGGAGGGAGGGAAGAAAGAAGGGGAAACAAAAGTGGGAAAGAAGGAAGGAAGAAGGGGAGAGAGGAAGGAAGGAGGGAGGGAGGGAAGGAAGGAAGGAAAAAAACCAAAAGAAAGACAATACATGAAGTCCTTGACTTCTGACCGTGACTGAGCCCAAAATTTCTCTTGATGGTTGTTAAGAGAGTTGTGTGCCCCATTTAATGACCTTTTTTGCCACTGTGGTTAACTGGATCGCTGCAGTTGTTGAATGAGTAACACTGTTGTGAAGTCGATCTGGCTTTCCCCCTTGACTTTGCTTCTCAGAAGGTCGCAAAAGGACGCTCCCCTGTAACCGTCATAAATGTGAAACAAGCATCCGAATGTAAATCACGTGACCCTGGGGAAGCTGCAAGAGTGTGGAAAATGGTGGTACGATGCTTTTTTCAGTGCCCATTGTCACTTCGGCCACTAAATGAACTTGCAAAACGAGGACCACCTGTACTAAGTTCAGACAGCCAAATCACTCTCACCCTCTATTTGCAAACACCTGTATTCCGACTTCCACTGAGCTGAAGTTCAGTCCGGATGATCTCCAGGAACCCTTCTTTTTTCCCTTTTTCTCCTCACCTGCAACGAAAGCCAGTGCCATCTTTGTATTCTCCAATTCCTGGATTAATCCGAGAAAATGTTCCAGGTGAAAAACAGGGAAACCTATAAACTCCTTAAAGGATGGAAATGGGGAAGGGGAGGGGGAGGGAATTGCTTAATTTTGTTCCAAAGCTCACAGGAACCAGGTCAAAACCGATGAGATCGCCGGAGAGGAGGCTTGTGTAGCTGCAGAAGGTGCCTTCGCTCCAGGTTTCCTTGGGAGCAGGCCACCGGTTTTCCAGGAGCTCAAGAGGGATCATTGGAACGTTTCTCAAGACCAAATTAACCCCAATGGACAAGCCAACACTTGTTTACAAAGCCAGGATGGAAATTTATGGTGTCACTAAAAAACGAAGCGTCTCGCCCCCCCCCCCCCCCGTGCAGAAGAGAAGGATAGGCATAACAATACTCCCATGGCAAGGAAGTGGATAAAGCTCTTAAACGAAATGCGATACTGTTATTTAGGTCAATTAAACCCACAAAACAGCCCCTCCAGGGGATAAAACACAGAGAAAATTCACTGCTGGGCAAACAAGACCCAGACGTGGTCCCGGCCTTCGATTGTGCCTGAGTCAGTCTTGGAGGGGGCTTACAGTGGGGGGGGGGAGTGGTGCAAACGAGGTGGCCAAGTATGCAAGAGCTGCAATGGAGACTCTGCGCACCCACAAAGGAAAAGAGAAGGGAGGGTCAACCTTTTCTCCAAAGCACCAAAGGCAGGAGAAGAAGCAAAAGATGGAATACGAATCAAGGAGAGTAGCAAACCTGCCATTAAGGAGGAATTTTTCGAACTGTGAAGACAATTTAACGCAGTGGGAACAGAACTTGTCTTCAGAAGTTGTGGGTGCCTTCATCCACTGAGGTTTTCAGAAGAAATGGGCAGTCAGTTGTCTGAAATAACATATAGGTTCTCCTACTTGAGTAGGGGGTTGATCTAGAAGACCTCCCAGGTCCCTTCCTGCTCTATTACTGAATTAATTTGAAGAAATCCTAGAGGAGCAAAGCTGCCGTTCTGGAATTCCTCAGATCCCAACCGTTGGGTTAACCTGGGCTGGGCCCTGCTCCTTGTAGGTAAATGCAACTTCGTCCTGGTGAAGTCTTCAGATGGGGCAAAACTCAACCTGCACAACCAGAGTTGCAATGATGACGCACCATGCCGTACACAGCAAACAATCCGCATTCAGTTTGTTCTTCACTCTTCCGATGATGGCAACACAACCAGAAAGGAGTTATAATAAGGGATGGAGACAGGAGATCCAGAGCGAGGCACATCAAAGAGACCGCTCCCAACAGCAACAAGGCCTGAAGAGTTAACAGGAGAGAAGCAACGTGGAATTAAGGAGGAATTTTCGAACGAGAACAAATAACCAGTGGATGGGCTCAAAACTTGTGGGTACTCCATCACTAAGGTTTTAAAGAAGAGATTGGACAACCAGAATTTGTGGGTGCTCCATCACTGGAGGTCTTCAAGAAGCGAATGGACAGGCATTTGTCCAGAATACTAGAGGGTCTCCTGTTTGACCATGGGATTGGACTACAAGTCCTCTGAGGTCTCTTCTGTCCCTCTCTTATTCTCACCATCAGGAAACGAGCCAAGATGCTCTGGAGATGCAACCAAGGTTAAGAGTTTTAATCCCTTGTTGCACGGATTGGGTCTCTGATTCCTTTCCCAGAAGATGGAGCATCTGGGTTTGGCATTGTGAGAAGAAGACAAGGATGGTTGGATGGGGTGGCATCTTCAGGAGCTGCAGACAGATAAGACGAGGACAAACCAAGGACGTTTAATTGACTTAAGAGCGCCATGCAGACTTCAAAAGTCTCCCAAAGTATTCCTATGAAGATGGAATTACCAACAATAATTTGTTGAAATCATATAAAGTTATAAAGATATTGTCAGGTTGTCCTCGAGCTACGACTGCTCATTCAGCAAACATTCAAAGTTACGACAGCGGTGAAGGAAGGGACTTACGATCAGTCCTCAAAGTTTTGATAAGATCGTTCCGTGATTCGAGTTTTATAATATTGGTCATCCTCAAGTTAAGACACTTTGTTCAGTGACTGTTTTGATGTTACAATAATGCTGCAAGAAAGGACTTACAACTCGAACTTCAATAAGTTCAGTCAGTGGTATTATTTTTTTACAATACAGGCAGTCCTTTAATTACGACGGTTAGTTCAGGAAAGTTACATTGGTGCTGAAGGAAGGGACGTCCCTGCGGGTCTTTGAGAAGTTTGAGAAGATTTTCTAATAAACGGTTTTGGGGAAAATATCAGTTGAATTCCTGGCATCTGTGAACCAGGCCCAGGTCCTGAAACACAACCCTCCTTCAGGCTACAGATAGCAGCCCCTTTGTGGGTGCACTATGGGAGGGGGAGATTTTCCAGGCCAGGCTGTTTGGAATATCTTCAGCCTCAGAATGGGACAACTTGCCTCAGCCAACTCACCACGGTCAACTCGCTGCGAGACAATTCAACAATTCAATTTATTTATTTAAAATAATTTCAAAAGTCATTTTAACTTTTGTTATTCGCACTTCATTTCACCCGTCCTTTGGCATCCTTTTTTTTTAGGATAAGCCGTGGTGGTGCAGTGGTTAGAATGCAGCACTGCAGGCAACTTCTGTTGACTGCCAGCTGTCAGCAGTTCGATCCTGACCAGCTCAAAGTCGACTCAGCCTTCTGTCCTTCTGAGGTGGGTAAAATGAGGACCCAGATTGTGGGGGGCAAGAGGCTGACTCTGTAAACTGCTTCAAGAGGGATGTAATGCCCTGGATGTAAGTCTAAGTGCTAAGTGGAAAGGAAGGGAGGGAGGGAGGGAGGGAGGAAGGGAGGAAGGAAGGAAGGAAGGAAGGAAGAGGCTATGGTGGCACAGTGGTTAGAATGCAGTACTGCAGGCTATTAATTCTGCCGCCTGCCTGCTGCCTGCAGTTCAGCAGTTCAAGTCTCACTGGCTCAATGTTGATCCGTTCTTCCACGCTTCTGAGGTGGGTAAAATGAGGACCCAGATTGTGGGGGGCAAGAGGCTGATTCTGTAAACTGCTTAGGGAGGGCTCTAAAAGCCCTGTGAAGTGGTCTATAAATCTAAGTGCTATTGCTATTCTATTGGACTATTTCTTCGATATTCCTGTAACTGGTCCTGTGGCAAGATGGCCGCGGCGAGTTGTTGTAACCCTGTCTTCAACCATCCCTGTTCAACAATTCTGGGGTTGAAAAGCTATCTGCCCATACCTTTCCCCAGCCCATTCCCCTCCTTCCCTCCCCTCTCCCCCCCACCAGCTCATTCAAATGTATATCCCTAATTCAAGGCTTATGACTCTTTCCCAGGATAAATGTGCTGCTTCCTTAAGATTACGCTGAGAGGGAGATGCACTAACCTGCCACTGAAAGAAGATGGCCTTAATCTGCTGGGAGGGGGGTGCAGATTCAAAGCCAGTCCTTTTTTAATCTTTCTCGCTGCTGAAGCGTTAAGGCTGCATCCAACTTTGGTGGGCTGGGCTTGGACAGGAGGCTAACTAAGCCTTTCTCGGGAAACTTAAGAGGCGGCAGGGCGGGGGGGGGGTTGTTAATCAGCAGGGTGTTCTCCCCTAAGTCTTCCATCTGACTAATAGCCATATATTTTGTCCCCCCCATCTACTTCTCTGACTGGGAAAATGAGGGGGGGGTGGAAGCGAGAAGATGCCATTGAGTAGGGATGCGCTTTGATAATCTACAATCATCTTGACGGCTCTCTAAGGCTACTTATCTTATCCACCTTCTTCTCGACTAGATTTGTGTGTGCAATTTTGTATGTCTGTGTATTATTTACATTGATATCAATGATCATGTCCAATTTATGACATTTCTGTCTCTCTCTCTCTCTCATTCTCTCTCTCTTAGATATCTAGGCTAAATTCTTCTATCTCTATCTTCTACTTTCTCTGTCTTTCTCTTCTTTCATTCTCTCATCTCTCTCTAATATATATCTATATTATCTACATCTCTCCATATCTCTATTTTTCTCTCATTCTTTCTCATCTCTCTATATATTTATATCTAACTACTCTATCTATATCTATCTTCTACCTCTCTCTCTCTCTCTCTCACTATATAATATATATATATAATATATATATAATAATTATATATATATATATATATATTATATATATATATTTAATATATTATATATATATATTTGTTTTTTTTAAGCTCTCGCGGTACTTACATTTGTGCTGTTTAGCTTCTTCGGGTATTATCCACGTCTGTAGTTGTTAAAGTTGTAGCTCATTGTAGTTCTGTTAAAGTTGTAGCAACGTTTCAGCAGAATCTCATCTGCCATCATCAGGCTTCTGTATGGAAGTGTGTCTCACAGTTCTCTGTTTTCAATTTGAGGCTGGTCCTATTCTGATTGGCTATTAGCCTGGGTCTGTGTTCATTGGACTTGGAGTTTGATTGATTGGTGTTTTGGTTTCTTCTGTCTGTTTTGTGCCTTTGATTGGCTGGAAACATCTGTTCTTGTGTTGGAGGATAGAAGAGAAGCCATAGAGATTGAAAAGCTGACAGCATGAATAGAAGAGATGATTCCAGCAGACTGTCAATCATTTGGGCTGCACTCTCAAACAGAAAGATCTCCACACCACAAGCCAGGCAAACAACCTGGGCACAAAACAGACTCCTCTGATAGCTCCAACTCAAACACCCCCCACAGGCACCCAGGTGAAACCTGCTTCCTAATGGATTGAGCCGTCCTTTACACGGAGCCAAGCTGCACTGAAAGCCTCCACACAAGAACAGAGGGTTGCAAGCCAATCAAAGCCACAAAACAGCCAGAAGAAACCAGAAACATAAATCAATCAAACTCCAAGTCCAATGAACACAGAACGGCTAATAGCCAATCAGAATAGACAGCCTAAATTTAAACAGAGGAAATGTGAGACCCACATCCACACAGAAGCCTGATGATGGCAGATGAGATTCTGCTGAAACGTTGCTACAACTTTATATATATATATATATCTTCTACTCTCTATCTCTATACCTATCTATCTATCTCTAACTATCTCTCTCTCTTTCTAACTATATCTATCTCTATCTATCTCTCTATCTCTATCTATCTACCCTCTATTTATCTATATCCATATCTAATTTTTATTGATAGTTCCAATTCATGACATCTGGACACCGAACAGCCTTGAAAGATTATCCAAAAATATAGAAATTGTTACAAAGCAGCACAAATGCAATCAGCAAGCAAACTGAGAAGAATCGACAGCAACAACTTCACCCAGTGTTTCTCAATCTTAGCAACTTCAAGATTTGTGGATGCGGCTGACAGGGGGATTAAAGGGAGTTAAGTCCACCCCTTTTCAAGCAGCCAAAGTTGAGAAACATTGACTTTAACCCAGACCCTGCGTGGGCCCTGCCACAAATCTGGATCCTCATGTAACAAGACGGGTCTTGTGAAAAGCCAGCAGAGTTCAGCCAAGCTAGATGGGGTTCCTAAGGGCAAAAGCCACCTCAGAAAAGACCCTCTTCCTGGTGCCCATGAGATAACATTCCCTTGCAGACCTAAAGTAAGCCTCTTCTGCCTTTTTGCAAGCCTTAAAACTAACAAAACAAAGAACTCTGGCAATGTGCCAGGTCAGTTCATGTACCAAGTCCATTGTGCAAAATATAGCGAGTTTCCACCCTGATGTGGGAGCCAAGCAAAGCTGTCTCTCGGCTGTCACAGAACAATTAACTAAACATCATCTAATCAATTGGCTGAGATTTCTTTGACCAGATGTGATCCACATTACCGAATTCAATAGGATTCACTCCCCCTTATTATCGATTTGGGATGGCAGCCTGCAGTTATTTCTTGCACACGCTGAAGTTCCTTTTCCTCTTATTCTCGAAACTAAACAAGTGAGAGAGAGACCTGCAGGCAAATTCCAGTTTTCTAGAAACTTAGCTGATTTTTATATATATAAAAGGAAAGTTAGCATTGCTGCACAAAGTCAATTTATATAACCCCAGTCCATTGTGGATTGTGAAGTCAGCAAGAAACATGTCCAACTTTTCATCTTTACTGAATATTACAATCATTGGAGGAAAACTTTCTGGCATTAAAAACTCTTGTTTTTATCCTGCAAATCTCTTTATGGAACACTCTTAGCCTATCGAAGCAAGCTAAAAACTTTAGGGTTTCTGGCTTAAGTTGACTGGGTTAACTTCTGCTTGTGTTAAAACCCAGTTTGGCCTTAATTTCGTAATTTATGGAGTCTTACTCATTTGGGGGGTATGTTTGAAATTGCGTGAAATTTATTCAATCGTAGGAAAACATCCTAGTTTGTTGCAGACCCAAGATGAATGTTTTAAATGCATCCCATTCCAGGATAGGAAAGGAGAAGGGATGAAAATGCCAGGTTGATTTAATAAATAAGTTTGGTAAATAAATAAGTAAAACTTGCTGTTTTACTTGCTTTCAGAAGAGTTAGTTTTGCCAAATTCAAATGAGGCCACGGCGATCTCCTTCCATCTTTTGAAATGCCTAGTTCATGGCAAAGCTTATTATCTACTAGTACTATGTAGTCCTTGATGTACCACCACAATTCAGCCCAAAATTTGGGTCATAAGCCATTCTGGCCATAAGTTGAGTCTCCATGTCACCAAACTCCATTTTACTTTTCTTTTTATGATTGTTAAATGAATCATGTGGTCATTAAGCCCCATTTTTCCTGAGGCCCTTCTAAATTTGAACAGTCATTAAACAACCAGTTGTAAATTGAGGTCTACCTGTAGTACTACTAGTAGGAGTAGCACAATTGGAGATTGACTATGTGTCACTCTTGAGTGATTCTTTCTTCATGGACTGGTCACTTGAGGCTGAAGGAAACCTCTCCCATCCTTTGTGTTACTGGATTCAAACTTATACCTTGTCATCCTTGTGTTCCTGCACCGCAGTAGACAGTTCTTCTACCACTCTGGTCTGGTGCTTGTGGTCCTATCAGCAATGGGAGGGTGAAATAAAACAGCACAAAACCCAACCCCCCAGGTTTTGGCTTTGGGTTAAGAGGTTACTCCTCCAAAGCAGCAGGAAAGAGCCTGGAAGTGATGATTTCCACAAATCCTTACTTTATCCGGAAACTGAAGAAGATTCTCAAGTCAACAAGCTCAGACCAACCACATGTACAATGCCATTTTCCAAATGTGATAATGTCAAGACGTGGGGTCTTCAAGTTCCAGAATTCCTGAGCCAGCTGCAAGTCTCAAAGTCCACAAGTCTTAAAACTGCCAAGTTTGGGGACCCCTGATCTAGATGGTGTGGTGGTTATGGGGATAAGGAATCCCATCCTGCCCCAGATCATACTCTGACCCTAACCCATCCAAACCCATCAAATGCCAAACTGAAAAATCGGTTCCTTCCCCAGATCCCCACAGGAGCTTGGCCTCCTGAGAATGCATCAAGTCCTTGCCAGGCCATGTGGGGTATTTGCCACCCCCAAGGCAGATGTCAGCTCTACACATATGCCAAGGAGCTTGGCACCTCCACCCCAAGGCACTGGCCAGCCCGCCTGCCTGCTGAATGCCTGTTCTGAAAACCACAAGCGGCTTGGCCATTTCTGTTTGCCAAGCTCACCAAGCCCTAAGCCAACCTGGAGGCATTGTCATTATTATTATGGTTTGACACACCCATCAGCCAGTTGTTCAGATTGGATTTGGCATTTCCCCACACACATCTACCCAGTCTTTCCCAAAGACCTGAAATTGGCAGATGTGAATGTTGGATGGTGTTACAGAGATCGTTGCAGGATGTAAGCTGATCCGAGTCAAGCTGCCTTTTGCAATTGACCGATGGTGAATTTGTCAATGGTGCTGGTGTCTAAGTGAAACTCCAAATGTTTTGGGATTACACCCAAGGCACCTATTACTATTGATACTATCTTTGCTTTCTTTTGCCACAGTGATTCTATTTCTATTTGCAAGTCTTTGTATTTTGTTATCTTCTGCAGTTCCTTCTCTTCTGCTGCTGCTGCTGCTGTTGTTGTTGTTGTTGTTGTTGTTGTTGTTGTTGTTGTTGTTATTTTATATATATTATATTAATTATTATTATATATATTGTTTAATCTTTGGTGAGATTGACAGCCTTTGAGCTGGTTGATGGCTCAACAGCTCAATCCTAACCAAGGACCTAGGAACTGTTAAAGTAGCGTCAGAGATCATATAACTGTTCCAGAAGGGATGTTTTTAGAATCAGGGGATTCTAGTCTGATAAATTCAGAAATTCCAAATAGTGAGTAGCCCTTTAGGAATTCGCTCAAGGGCTCCAATCACAATTGGGATAAATCACAATTTCTTGTTCCAAAGGTCGCTCAACTTCAGTGTGTAAGTCCTTGTACTTTGTGATTTTTTTTCTTGCTGCTTGTCTCAATTCGATTTTTTCTTGCTGCTGTCTTTTTATTATATTATTATTATTATTATTATTATTATTATTATTATTATTATTATTATTATTTCTTGGCTCATGACCATGAACCAAGATTGGGAGCTGCCCAGAGTTGGTGATAAGAAAGGCAGCTTTATAACTGATTTAAAAATAAATAGAGGGCCTTTCCTCATCTGCTTTTTTTCCCCCCAAAGACCCCGTCTTCTTACCCATCTCTACCATTGCTCCCTGGACATTTGTTTTCGGTCTGTCTCCTCCTTTCAGTTTTTTTTTGGGGGGGAGGGCCAGGTCTGCAAGACTGCCATATCCCTCCGGCCCCCCTCCCCATCATCACCACTTTCTACAATGCCAAACCATCCAGGCTCTTTAAGGCAGCCAGTGCCATCTCCTCCCCTCCCTGCCGACCCATTCGCATGCCATATTAGAATTGTAGAAGTAATAAATGAACAGTGGAAGAACGTTTTTTTTTTTTTTTTTTGTAATGNTTTTTTTTTTTTTTTTTGTAATGATGATTAGAGAGTGAAATTGGCTCAGATTTACTGTGTCACCCAGGAATGGAGGGCGACGGGTGGGTGTGGGGAGCGCGAGAAGCATTTGGAGCAGTCTAATGGATCCATCAACTCGTTTTGGCTGCTCAGTGGGCCGAAGAGGGTCACCAGGCTTTCCGCTGGCAGCACAAAGCACTTCAATTTTGTTAGGAAATGTATCAATTTAACTGACTTGAGCAGCACACTGCAAAACCTAATGAATCTGGACTCAATTTTCCGGCACACTGCTCCTGAGAACTGTCGGAAGCAATGTCGGTAGTTGGGGGTGACGCTGGCGCCGATAGGCTGCCTGGCCTGGCCTGCCTACGCCGGGGTTAGCCGAGATGTGAAGCCTCCCGCCATCCGGTGACAGCTCTGGACCCGGTGCTTGCCACTCTCCTAACAATGATGTCATTAAAGGTAAATTGGCCTCTATTTCAGCAGGATGATAGTGCTAATTGAGTGGCAAAATATAATATAGGGAGCTGTTGTCTGCAGTTAAAGGGAGGAGCGGGAGAGATTAAGTGGCCTACAATAGGGGGTGTCAGGCACGGCAGATGTTGCATTCGGCTGATAACGGCGGCACTGACGGATCTCCGGCTTGTCAAGGCTGGGCCGTTTGCAGAGAGACTTACAGTGGAAAAAGGACGGCAGATGGCCGCTCGGAATGGGAATGAGGTGCTTAACCAGCCTGACTGCTTCGGAGGCAGCTAGTTGGTAAACAGAGCCAGCCCCAGGCGGAGGACGGGTGGCCCCTCCCTGCCTGGAACCTGGCTGCACGGAAGGAGTAGGCCAAGAAGGGCGGCTTTAGCTAAAAGGTCAAGAGGCCTCCAAGGAGGGAGTGGATGTCCAGGCTCAGGCCAGAGGGCCAAAAACCACTGCCCTGCAGAGTGCCCGGATTGAAGAAGGGTCTGGCCAGAGCCCCTCCTTCTCCTTTGGTTGGCTGGAGGTCTTGGGTGACTCTTGATTGATTTGTGCAAGGTGAATTTTCATTTGTTGTCGGCTGCCTTGGACAATGGGAAACAGGCAGGTTTAGTGTTCCACATTCAAGCAAGAGGAGGAGGAGGAGGAGGAGGAAGAGGAGGAGGAGGAGGAGGAGAAGGAGCAGAGGAGAAGAAGCAAGAAGAAGAAGAAGAAGATAGAAGAGAGAAGAAGAAGGAAGGAAGAAGAAGAAAGAAGAAGATGAAGAAGACAGATAGAAGAAGAAATGAAGAAGAAGAAGAATGAGGGATAAGGAGATAAGAGAGAGAGTGAGCGAAGAATGAAGGAAATAGAACGAAGAAGAATGAAGAAGAAAGAAGAAGAAGAGAGAAGAAGAATGAAACACCATGAAGCAGTAAAATAGTGTAAGAGGAGCGGGGAGACGAAGGAGGAGTGCAGGAGGAGGAGGAGTGAGAAGCAAAGAAAAGAAAAGAAGAAGAAGAAGAAGGAAGAAGAAAGTAAGAAGAAGAAGAAGGAAAGAAGAAGAAGGAAGAGAGGAGGAGGAGGAGGAAGGAGGAGGAGGAAGGAGGAAGAGGAGGAGGAGAGAGGAGGAGAGAGGAGGAGGAGAAGGAGAAGGAGAAGGAGAAGAAGAAGAAGAAAAGAAGAGGGAGGAGGAGAGGAAGGAGGGAGAGGAGGAGGAAGAGGTAGGAGGAGGAGGAGGAGGAGGGAGGGGAGGGGAGGGAGGGAGGAGGAGATGAAGATGAAGAAGAAAAAGAAGAAGGAGGAGGAGGAGGAGGAGGAGGAAAGGAAGGAAGAAGGAAGAAGAAATAATCAAAAGACATAGGTCAAATCACAAAGCTGCAGTAGACATGCAGTCCTTGAAATTGACCTACAGTCAGGGTCCATATTTAGAATTAATTCTGAAAATAATAAAGGCAGGATACAAATAAATAAAAGAAAAGAAATCTGAGCCCATGGACTCAGTGAAAATTCGATCAACATCTAAATTCTGGGGTGGGAAAATGAGACGTTGATGAGGCGCTGATGTGGTGGAACCTCTTGTGTGGAAGCAAACAGCCCCTCCCCAAATATTATAAAATATTGTTGTCAAATCTATGGCAATTCAGCCCTTATGTCATCTGCATTTTGACATCCTGACATTTCTTTTCCAAATGCAGTCGGTTGAGGCATGGTCTTTATCCCACAAACATGAAAGAAGGATCTGCCTTTTGACAAATGACCGGAGAAGAAATCAGCGGGCAGAGGCAGGAGGGAGTTGTGAGCAATGCATGGCCCCTTCCCAAACCCCCCCCTCCGAAACTTCTGGGTAACATGCAAAAATCAATACTCTGCTGAGTCCAACTGAAAATTACAACTTTTTTTTTTTTCAAGAGGTGATGGTTTGGAATTCAACTTCAGCATTATTTCAGCTTGATTCATTGAACAATTGCAGTGATTGGCTTAACAAGCATGGCAAAAAGAAAAAAAAGGTTGTAAAATCGAGCATGGCTCACTTAATGACCGCCTTGGTTAGCAATGGAAATTCTGGCCTTAATTGTAGTTATAAGTTGAAGATTACCTGTATCAAGCCTGCTAGCTATCTTCCAAAGCACCAGAAGGCAGGACAAGAAGCAACAGAGGGAAACTAATCCAGGACAGAAACAACCAAGAACTAAGGAGGAATTTCCTAACAGTGAGGACAGTTCACTAGTGGAACTGCTTGCCACCAAAAGTTGTGGGTGCTCCATCACTGGAGGTTTTTAAGAAGAAACTGGACAGTCACTTGTCTAAAACAGTATAGGTTCTCCTGCTTGAGCAGGGGGGTGGACTAGAAAACCTTCAAGGTCCCTTCCAACTCTGCTATTCTGTATCTAATGATCAATCACCATTGCACCTCCTTAACCCAGAACCACGATACAGAAAAGGTTTTCCCAGAGCTAACCATGATGCAAACAGAAAGGACAAGTGTCTTTAAAATGGGAATGGAGACCAGGGGATGAAGTGCCCAGAGTTTTGAGGAGACAGCCCAGCATTTAAAGTAATCAAGGGTGATTCAAGTGACAGCTTTTGCGGTGTTTGCTAATTTACCGGAGATTCATTTCCAGGAACAGCTGGCCCTCTCCCAGCAGGAGTGAAAGTTGCCCAGGTCCACCTGCTGCCAGGCAGACGGGCCACGGGTACAGCTGTGCTTAAAGTTCAGTTGAGCTGATATGCTCAGCCAGGAGGGATGGGTTGGAGTGGACTTTTTAACTCATCGGAGCTGTTTGCCTACGGGAGATACCCTCTGGGTCTTCTCAGATCTGTCTTGGGAGGTTACTACAGAGAGATCCTCATGGCCGAGAGAAGAATCTCAACCTCTGGACACCATTGGACAATCAACAGTGGTTCTGAGATAAAAGCTCCATAAGGGCCAAGAACTTCTCTATCTTGAAAATGAAAGCTCTGATACAACCTGGGTCCTTTGAGCAAACTCCAGAGGAC
Organism: Laticauda laticaudata; assembly: GCA_004320025.1. Classification (NCBI taxonomy): domain Eukaryota; kingdom Metazoa; phylum Chordata; class Lepidosauria; order Squamata; family Elapidae; genus Laticauda; species Laticauda laticaudata. Next base: position 46,779 of record BHFT01017970.1, on the reverse strand, counting down.
AAAAATGCAGTAGACCTTGACTTATAACCACAACTGGGGTGGGACATTCTGCCCCTAAGGGATGCAATGGTTGAATGCATCACAGATGATGTTATGACCGTTATTGTTGTGGTTGTTCAGTGAATCACCTTCGTTCAGCAAATCTGGTGCTTCCTTCCTTCTCCTCCTTAACAGCTCCTGCATTCATCCAGGTAATCTCTTCCTTCCTCTGCATCATTTCTGCACAGTCCAGCGCCCACCTTTTTCAAGAGCTTAGAACATGACTTTTAAACCCACCAAGTGGCCCTATCCAGTGGTGGGGTTCAAAATTTTTTACTACCGTTTCTGTGGGCATGGCTTGGTGGGTGTGGCAGGGAAAGGAGACTGCAAAATCCCCCTTCCCTCCCCACCGCACTAACCTGCTTTCCAGCTCCGTTCTCCTGTGCAGGGCAACCAAAGGAGGCCCAGCCAATCAGCAGGAACTCAATGGGAGGCGGAGACTAGATGGGGGCGGGGCCAGTCAGAGGTGCTATTTGCCAATTCTCTGAACTATTCAAAATTTCCACTACCGGTTCTCCAGAACTGGTCAGAACCGGCAGAATACTACCTCTGCCTCTATCACAACATTTCTGAACTTTTCACAACTTTAAGCTTCCAGAAGCTCTCTAGTTGTGAGGTTCCCATCCTTCTCACCAAGCTAGGTCAGGATGGGATTGCAGTCTCGGAGACCTGGAGGCCACCTGTTGAAGAAGGTTGCTTCCTACTTGTTGAGTCACCCCAACTCAGCAGATTCACACGCATCTCGCTGCCAATCAAACCAAGCCCAGATCTCAGAAGCATCTGACCTTGTCTCGGTTCCCACTTGACATCTCCAAAGCTGTTAGATCCATGGAGGTCCCATCAAGGCCACCTTTGTGGTCCTTTGAGCCCAGCCAGGAATTCTTCTAATGAAAAAGGCTGTTCTCTCCTCCAGTTGGCCCACATGCCCCCACAGTATTGTTATTTAAAGTCAGGTTTTCAGGGGAGGGGGGAAAGGAGGAGGAAACCGAAGAAGAGGATGGAGGGGGATGAATCAGGAGACAGGCTGGTTCCTGAAAGCCGGAGGACAGAAAAAGTTAGAGATATTTATTTGACAGGGTCAAGGTTGCCGCTTTCTCCTTCTTTCTCCCCAGGTCCCATAGGTGTTAGAGTGAGAGACATTTAATCGAGGGAGTAGCGGTTTCATATCTATAACAAAAATCAAATAATGCAAGATGATTTACTCCCCCTAGCAACCGGGGAGCTTACCCTTAGCAACCAGCCTAGCCTCAGGCAGCGGTGTAATCAGCTTGAAAATATTTCAATTATTGTGTTGATTTTAGTGGATTTGAGAAGCGCTGTGCGGAGAGACCAAGCACATTCTACCCACGACCTAAAGAGGAAGATATTGATTTAAACAGGTGTCAGAAAGGAAAAGTGGAGTAAATTTAAATGCAGTAGGAGAACCGAGGCTGCTGAATGCAGTGCGGCGTAGGGGGTGTGTGTGTGTGACACTTTGCTCATTGCCTTGAATGAAAGTGACTGGGCCAAAGTAGAAATTTCACCTTGAAAATCATCTTCCGTCCAGACAATCAGCCGGGAGACGCTCGGCATCTCTTCTCCCGAGGCTGCGGGGAAGTGGGGTGGGATGGGGCGGGATGTGGGGGGAAGGTGGGCTGATGGATGTGGATGAAAGGAATGATGCAACAGTCCTTAAAAGTGGGCGAGGACCGCAGGCAGAAACCAGCTGGGGAGAAGACGGTCCAGCTCTTCTACCAGGCTAGGTCGTCCTGGCCTTATGACCACAATCCTTCCCTCCTTCTCTCTTTCTCTCTCTCTCCTTCCCTCCTCCCTTCTTTCCTTCCTTTCCTCCCTTTCTTCTTTCCTTCTTTTTCCCTTTCCCTTCCTTCCCTCTTTCTCTCTCTCTTCCTCCTTCCTTCCTTTCCTCCCCCCTCCTTTCTTTCTTTTCTCCTCCTGCCCTCCCTTCCTTCACTTTTCTTCTCTTTTTCCCTTTCCCTTCCTTACCTCTTTCTCTCTCTCTTCTTCCTTCCTTCCTTCTTTTGTTCCTTCCTTCTTCCCTCCCATTCCCTCCTTCCTTCCTCCCTCCCTCCCTCCCTTCTTTCCTTCTCTTTTTCCCTTTCCCTTCCTTCTCCCCTCCTTCCCACCTTTTCTTTTTCTCTGAAACTCTCCTTATTATTATTTTTTTTAGCAAAAACATCTGCAAATTTCAAGGGCCACTAGTTAAGGATCAATAGATGGAACCTGTTTGCCAATAAAGTTTAGGATTAATGCATCCTCTTGCCTCATATCTGAAGTGAAAGTGTGATGATATTTGCAAAAGAATAAAGTCTAGCATTTTTCACCATCGGCCAGGCGAGCTCAAACGGCTGCGACCTCAGCAACTGGTGATGTAGGAAATATCCTGACCCTCGTGATTTAAGACAAGAAGCCCCAAGATAGGGCCATAAACTTCTGCATGTGCTCCTTGAGTTACGACCGTAACTATATACAGATGGTCCTTGACTTATGGCCACACTTGAGCCCAAAATAAGTGAGAGAGTTGTTTAGGGGCTTTTGCCTCATTTTCCGAGCCTTCTTCCCACAGTTGTTTTGTGAATCACTGCAGTTGTCAAGCTGGTAACACAGTTGTTGAAGCGAATGTGGCTTCCTCATTGACTTTGCTTGTCAGAAGGTCAAAAAAGGGATCAATGACCCTGGGATGCTGCAACCGTCATAAGTACATGCCAGTTGCCAAGCATCTGAATTTTGATCCTGTGACCTTGGGGATGTTCCAACGGCCATAAGTGTGAACAGCGATCATAAGCCACTTCAGTGCCGTTCTAACTTTGAACTGTCATTGAGTGAAGTGTGATAAGTCAAGGACTACCTGTTCACTCCTGTCCCACCTCCCCAATCCCTGCGAAGGGCACGGCTGACTTAAGGAATAGCAATTTAGAAGTTTTCCAGGGTCAAAAACATCACCCGGAAATGGCAATTCTTTCCCCAACAAGCTGAAGGGGAAAGGACCAAATTGTGGTGAAAGAGGCTGTTCTGATGAATTTTGCACCCCTGTTTGCCAGCTGTTCTAGGCTGAATCTTTGCCGCTTCCCTGCATTAATCAAGCATCCCTAGACCATCCATGCTATCCCATAAACTGACAGGCATGGGACAAACAGATCCGCTGGACTCAGAAGTCAAGGAGCCAGTTGATTATCTGGGGGAAGGAGATCTCCCAGGGTGGTATAATAGTTTCTCCTTCTTTGAAGATAAATACAAGGCAGCCCTTAACTCTCTGAAGATCGCATGGCAGGCTCATTGCTACGAGGGGGCATTAAAAGGCGCTGGGCCTTTTGAAGGAGAAGCGACATTCCTGTTCCGTAAATGGCAAGTGATAAGCTGCAAAAGGCCACTTTTGAAACCGAGCCCAAAGAAGGATGAATTGTCCAGCTTTGCAGCATGTGAAAAGAGGGAGGAGGAGGGGTGGGGAGGGATGGGGAAGGGGAGGGAGACCACCATGTCACTCTTGGACATTTGTGGTGAAATGAGGAGTGGAGCTGGCAAAGAAAAGAAGAAGGAAGGTCTATAGAGATTCTCAGTCATCCAGGTCATGGTTGTTCCAAAGGTGCTTTTGGGATAACCCAAAAAAGCATCTTTGGGATAACTTTGACCTGGATGACTGAGAATCTCTACAGATGTTTAGCTGTCCAATTTGGCATGAAAACCCTTCGAATGGTGTGGGAGTAGGAAAAGATTTCCAGAGGAAAAATAACTGCAGACTGCAAGAACCATTTGCACTAACTCAGGGTGACCCTGAGGACACAGACAAACCTCCAAGTGGCCTCAATGACCCTCTAAAAGGATGCAAATGACCAGCTGTCTTCAAGGAAGATCAGTCCTTCCATTCCCCACCCTTCAGTCAAAGTGGAAGAAGCTTCTTAGAGGAGAAGCGAAAACCCTTCGAAGAAAAAACAAGAAAGTCCAGTTACTTCCTGAAAAAAGCACCTTTGGGAGAAGAAAGAAGGGAGGAAAAAATTAAGGCAACAGAAGAGAGAGATACGAAATGGTTCAGATTCAAAGGGGTCGGCAATTTGTAGAATTGTACAGGGAGTCCTTGCCTCATGACTACAACTGAGCCCAACATTTCTGTCGCTAAGTGAGACAGTTCTTAAGGGAATTTTGCCCCGTTTTACGACTTTTCTTGCCACAGTGGTTAAGTGAATCACCACAGTTGTTAGAAGCTAGTAAGATGGTTGTTAAGTGAATCTGGCTTCCCCGTTGACTTTTCTTATCAGAAGGTTGCCAAGGTGGATCACATGGCCCCAGGACACTGCAACTGTCATAAGTACATGCCAGTTCCCAAGCATCCGAGTTTTGCCATATGATCATGTGTGGATGCTGCAACAGTGTGAAACATGATCCATAAGTCCCTCCGTTCAGTGCCGTTGTAGCTTTGAATTAAACATATGATTGTAAGTCAAGGAACAGAATGGAATAACAGAGTTGGAAGGGACCTTGGAGGTCTTCTAGTCCAACCCTTGCTGAGGCAGGAAACCCTCAACAATTCCAGATAAGTGGCTGACCAATCTCTTCTTAAAAACCTGCAGCGTTGGAGCATTTACAATTTTTGGAGGCAAGCTGTTCCACTGATCAATTGTTCTCACTCTCCTCAGTTCTAAGTTGCTTCTCTCCTTGATTAGTTTCCATCCGTTGCTCCTTGTCCTGCCCTTCAGGGGCTTTGGAGAATAGCTGGACTCCCTGTACTGCACTCCTTTAAACTCAAGTTTGTTCCTTATTTGGGAAAGGCATTAAAGATCCCACCAGTGAAGGACAGGGGTACAAAATTCACCAAAACAGTCTCTTTTACCAAAATTTTGTGCTTACCCGCCAGGTTGTGAGAAACCTCCAGAATTGCCTTGGCCCACTTCCCAGATCTAAGGGGGGATGCTTGCCATCCCCTTCCCCCCTTAAAATGACAGTGGCTGGGATGTAGGTTGTGTAGCCACCGAGAAGGAGTTGACAGGTTAAGCTGCTGTGACAAAGAAGGCGACTCAGCCCTGGAGCAGTTGTGACATTTATTTTTTCCTCTTCTATCGATCCCATCAAGTTCATACCACTGGCAGGGTCATTCCTTCAGCGCAGACTATTTGCTTATTGTACTGGAAAGCAGGTGATAAGTGCTTTGTATACAAACTGTCACAGGCCCATGCAGGCACAGGCACACACCCGCGTCAGGCGCCCAGGCAAGTGTGCAAGCCTGTCCAGAGGTTTGCGATGAGCTCGACTTAGCAATAACGCAGGGTGGATCAATGTCACGGCACTAAGAACTAAGATCTTAATGCAGTTGGATGATGCCCTTCTAAAACTGGCTGAGCCTTGACGGTTCAGGAAACAGTTGGGTCTGGGAGGAAAGAAAAAAGGGAGAGAGGGGGAGAGTGAGAGAGAGAAAGAAGAAAGAAAGAAAGATGGATGGAGGGCAGAAAAGAAGGACAAATGGAGGGGAGGGAGGGAGAAAGGAAGAAAGAAGAAAGAAAGAAGGAAGATAGAGAGAAAGAAAGAAAGAAAGAAAGAAAGAAAGAAAGAAAGAAAGAAAGAAAGAAAGAAAGAAAGAAAGAAAGAAATGGAAGGGAGGAAGAAGGAAGAAATGGAGGGCAGAAAGAAGGGACAAATGGAGGGGAGAGAGGGAGGGAGGGAGGAAGGAAGGAAGGAATTTTTGTCCATCAGGCCCACCTTCATTGCTTAGAACGTAGACCTTTCTCCACCACTGTTGGTGGACATCTGTCATCTTCGACAGCCAGGTCCTATTTCCTGAGTCAAACTTGCAGACATTGTCACCAAGCCTAAATTTCACCCCGAATTCCCTCAAGCATTGGTCAGTCTCAAGCGCACCTTCTTCTGTGGGCAGCACCTGCCATTTCAGAAGCCCACTTCCAAATGCTCCTTCGGCCAATATGGAGTGGACACCTGCTTCTTCTGACCCCGCTTTTCATTCTCCCCAGTGCAGGGAGGTCTCCCTCTGCCTATCAGTCCATGGCCCTAATTGGAATCTGTTTTCAGCAGGTGCTGTTTTCACCTGTCTCAGCCGAAAGAGCAACCAAGAGTTCCAGGAAAGCCGACGAGAAGCATTCTTCTCCTCTGAGTCTTAGGTCAGACGGACAGGCAAAGCTCCAGCTTTTGAACGAAGGACTCCTCAAACAAAAGCAGGCACTCTTCCAGGGGTTTAGGATCCCAAGTGTGACTTGTCAGTTTTTGAAGTGCTGCTTATTCTCTTAATATGTTCTACCTCACTCTCCTTCATGGTCCTTTTTCTCCTGCCCCAGCTGAGCTTTGGCACTGAGGGAGCCATATCAGTGTCCAAAATAACTGCCAGCTTCCTTGGCTTTGACCTATAGCCATTACAAGGCCTATTTTCTTTTACAAATGTCCCAACCATGCGTTAAGAGGGAAATTCATTTCTTATTTACACAGCTCCTGGCCCTGAGAACAGAACAGCCTCTTTGCCAGGACTTAAATGATTTTCGTGTCTTTCTTCTCCTGCTTCTTTCTTCCCTGAAAATCTGGGTTTGGGGGTTTGGGGGTTCACATGGAGCATTTGGGGTCAGATAAATTTTGCAGAGATTTTGTCATCTTCATCAGGTATATCAATGAACCAAAAATGCTTGGGGCGACTTTGGAAGCCCTGACTAACAGTAGAATGTCTCGCCAAGGTTTTCGGGACTGCCTTTGATGAGATTCAAACTATGTTCTCCACATTCAACCAAGCCATGCTTACCTTTCCATCGAGGACGTGTATCCAGCACGAGTCCAAAAGAGGGCTGTGAAAATATCTCCAGACCCCTCACATCCTGGACAAAAACTGTTTCAACTCCCACCCTCAAAACGACACTATAGAGCCCTGCACACCACAACAACTAGACACAAGGGGAGTTTTTCCCTGAATGCCATCCCTCTACCAAACAAGTAATTCCCTCAACGTTGTCCAACTATTTACAAAGTCTGCGCTACTATCACTGTTAATCTTCTCATCACTCCTTATCACCCCTCCCCTCCCACTTGTGACTGTAGGACTGTAACTTTGTCGCTTGTATCTTTATGGTTTATATTGACTGTTTCCTAGTATGATTTGATGGTTTATTGTACCCTATGACTATTAAGTGTTGTACCTGATGATTCTTGACGAATGTAACTTTTCTTTTATGTACACTGAGAGCATTTGCACCAAGAGAAATTCCTTGTGTGTCCAATCATACTTGTCCAATAAAGTTCTGTTCTATTCTATTCTATTCTCAAGTATAGATGTAAAGAATGGCAGCCTGTGCATGTAGGAATAATTTAAACGAGCTATAGGTAAGCTGAATTATATTGACTTTATAGGTTATTGTATTATGCTCTTTTTATTATTGTGCTTACTTAAGCCACAATTAAACAAGGCTAGGTGTCTTCTGTGAATAGCTAAGGGGCTGCCCCAAAGAAGACGTGGGGGGTCTACCTATTTTGCAAAGCACCTGAAAGCAGGACAAGAAGCAACAGATGGAAATTAGCTCAGGAGACAACCAACCTAAAACTAAGGAGAAATTTCCTGACAGGGAGAACAATTAATCAGTGGAACAACTTGCCTCTAGAACAATGGTTCCCAACCTTTTTTTCGCCCCACACCCCTAAAGAAATTTCACTCGAACCTCACACCCCCTGAAATATATGGTGAATATATGGTAGGATTGAATTATTTAATTATTAAATATATGGTAGGATTGAATCTTTTCAGCTATGTATGTGACAGCCACTAAATAATGATACTGAACTCTAAAATGAAAACAAAGCTAGTCCATTGCAAAAGAAAATAAAAATGCCAACATATAGCCAATATCCTATTATTTACCTGGACTTTTCTCGCACCCCCTGGAATATCGTCTCGCACCCCAGGTTGGGAACCCCTGCTCTAGAAGTTGTGGGTATTTCATCACTGGAGCTTTTGAAGAAGAGATTGGACAACCTTCTGAAGCAGGTTTCCTGTTTGAGTAGGGGGTTGGACTAGAAGACCTCCAAAGTCCCTTCTACTCTGTTATTCCGAATTCATTCCGAGAATCCTGTCAAACAAGAAGCCTCTGGCAACAAAGAGCTCCTTATGAGAAAGGAGAGAATTCAAGCAAGGAAACAGAAGATGATTCGGAAGTAGCCCAGAGGCCATCAAAGGAGAGGGAGGGAGGCTGTTTTGCCCTGTTAGCTCCAATGGTTATGGTAGATGTGGGTCATTCACCACCCACTGATCTGAGAAGGACAAGGCTGGAAGAGCTGAGAAACGGGAGTCCAAGTGTGTAGGGCCCAAGCGTTTGGGGGAGTGGGAAATTAGGAGAAAACATCAGCTAGGAGATAGGGAACAGAGATCAAAGATGAGGGCTCTAAATTGATTTAGGCTAACTTGAATCCTCTGTTTCTTCCAGTTAAGAGTCTCCATGTCTGGGACCATCAGAGAAAAGGAGTAGCCATGTTGTACGTGCAACTCCTGAGTTGCTGAGGTCTTGCTTGCTTGCTATGATGAGTAGCTCATGAATATCCCCAAATCGACTAAATCACTCTTTCTTTCTTTCTTTCTTTCTTTCTTTCTTTCTTTCTTTCTTTCTTTCTTTCTTTCTTCTTTTTCTTCTTCATCTTCTTCTTCATTTTCTTTTTCCTTCCTCTTCCTCCTCCTCCTTTCTTCTTCCTTCTCCTCTCCTCTCCTTTCTCCTTCTTCTTCTTCTTCCTTCTTCTTCTTCTTTCCACCAAGACTTAGCTAGCTGACTCATCTAAGTCTAAGGAAAAAAGTTGACTGAAAGCCTCCGCTTGCTTTGGGGAAATAACAGCTATGGAGCTTGATGGCCACTGAGCTGGTTTGGGGGCCATGGAAGGAATTGGGGAGAGAAACAAGAGAGATGTTGGCTTGCTAACATGCTATCTTGGTCAGCTCATATTATCGGACAAGCAGCCTAGCCTTTTTTCTACACAGGAAAGCTTTACTTTTCCCCACACAATTCAGATCAGATTTTATAAATTTCATAACAGCTCTGTTATTCCTCTGTCCGTCTTCATTTCCTCATCCATTCAACACAACACCAAATCTATCATAATGTCTCCTTTGGGTTCCCCAGCCACTGCTGTTTTATAAATGCCTCCTCTTTAGCATATCCTATATGGAAATGCTAAGCTCCAGCCCTAGTACATTTGAACCTTTGGGTAAATCAAATATCAAGAAGAAGAAGGAGAAAGAGAAGGAGAAAAAACAACTTTGTAGGTTGTTTAAAATCCCCTAGAATATGTTACTCAAAACTGTGATTCTTTGGTAAGACTTCACCACCCAGTGAATAGATCTTTTTATTTGATTAACTGATTTTTCACGCCCTCTAAAAGTTTCTCCCTGGTCCATTTGGATTTTTTCCCCAAGCTGACTTTCTTTGTGGTGAATTAAGCTGAAGAGCCAAAGTTCACAGATAGAAAGATGGATGGCATCACTTCAGGTTAAGGAAATATCTGTATCAAATATCTGTATTTATTTATATCTATACCTGATCAGATATCTATAAATAACCTTATCTATCATCAAACATCTGTATTTTTCCTTTCTGTACTTCTTTTTTAAAAAGCCTAAATTTCTATGCTCATAGAAAACTAGCCACTAGACAGCTACTAGACTGATCAGATGTCATATTATCAATACAAACAGGATAACTGTCAGCCCAACTAACTTGACCAAGGGCAGGAAATCAACCCCACAGGAAGACTAAAATGACTTTTGTTAAGATTGGTTAGGCTAACACAATTTCAGGGTTTGCATATAATAAACCATGGCTCTTTCAATCCTGGTTTGCAAGCCACAGATAGGGTCAAATGGCAAGCTAAGCTGCAAATAAGTGAGCTCTGTTTGAATTGAATGAGTTGCGCGAACCCTACATTGGTTTCAGATTGTTCTGGACCTTATACAGGTGTTGAGAAGTTCAAAAGCCAGAAGTTGTGGCTCTGAAACTCAATGAGGGCTAAGAAATGGGGGGAATAGCAAACGGGAGCAGGCTGGCCTAATGGTTAGATCCATTAGGAAGCAATGTTTGATGTTGGCTGGTGAACGGGAGCTGAGGGGCTCACGAAGGACCTTCATATACCGGGGGGGGTTTTCCCAGCACATAGTTAGGGAATCACAGCTGAATATAACAAGGGGGTGCTTGGAAAATTCCATTCAACCTAATTGGGCCTGAGATAATGAATCTGTGCTCTTTTTTGAAACTGGCTCATCCTGCCAAACCTTTATCATTGTAGACAAATGAGGAAAATCTGCAATTGTTGATAGCACGGTAGCTCTGGATCGGGAGAGCGGGGGGGGCGTTTGTCCTCCTTAAGATAAACTGAAGGTTTTGAGTTCAAAACCCTGTTTGAAAAAAATCCCCTCCTGAGTTGTCCACAACCCAAAAAGCCCACACAGGTAGTTCTCGACTTACAACACTTCATTTAGTGACCGTACAAAGTTACAACGGCACTGAAACAAAGTGATTTGGGATCATTGTTCACATTTATGACAGTTGCAGAATCTCCATGGATACAGGATAAAAATTCAGACACTGTATTTATGACAGTTGCAGTGTTCCTGGGTCACGTGATCTCCTTTTGCAACCTTCTGATGAGCAAAGTCAAGGGGAGCAGTAGATTCACTTTACAATTGTGTTACTTACTAAACAACTGCAGTGATTTGCTTAAGGACTGTGGCAAGAAAGGCCGTAAAATGGGGCAAAGCTCACTTAACAACTGTGTAACTTAGCAAACAGGAATTTTGAGCTCAGTTGTGTTCCTAAGTTGAAGCCTACTTATAGATGGTCATTGCAGCCGTTGGTTTGATATGGCTTCAGTCTTGATCCAGGTCCACCTTGCCTCCAAACATCTCGCGTTTTGCACCTCCCAAATAAGTCCTGCAGATCTAAAGTTCTTTTATAAATAATCCTTTGCACAAGTCCATTTGGTGTGTCCTCTCCTGGCCACTTGAATTTGGGAATTCAAAGCTGTCTTTGATCATCCTTGGTGGTGGGAGATGGAATCCACACTGAGATTGTAGCCACCTGTCTATTTGCAAAGCTTCTGCAGATATCTACAGAAGTTCAGAAGTGACATGGATCATAAAACATCTGCGGGAAAACAAAGATGTTGGATAACCATTTGCCTGAAGTGGTGTAGGGTTTCCTGACTAGGCAGGGGGTTGGACTAGAAGACCTCCAAGGTCCCTTCCAACTCTGTTATTCTATTCTAGTTTATTCTATTCTAGTCTAGTGTAGTCTATAATTCTATTCTATTTTCTATTCTATTTTCTATTCTATTCTATTTTTTATTCTATTCTATTCTATCTGAGCTCAGAGAGCACCAAGGACCCCACAGCGTTTCTCAACCTAGATCACTTGAAGCTGCATGGACTTCAGCTCCCAGAATTCCCCAGCCAGCTTGCTGGGAGTAGAAGTCCACACATCTTCAAGAGGCCAAGACCTTGAGAAAGGTCCTATCATAGGGCACCTTGGTCAAGGAAGACCACAACTTGGTTGGAGCTTTCCAAGGTTCTGTTTTTGTCTGCTTTGCTTGTCTTCCTTTTAATTTTGTTGGATCTTGGGAGCCTCAAAATGCCTTCGAATGCCCATGGAAGAAGAGATTTAATTGTCAGGAAGCTGGGTGGGGATGGGGAGTATTGCTTTATTTATTTCTTTTTCCCCAAGCATCTACATAGTTCCTATGAGAAGGTCTTGGGGTGACCTCATGGAACAGGTCTTTATGCCATTCCTCCCTCCCCTCCCCACCACTTCAAAATCACTCGCTAGCAAATTTCTCCATTCTGTCACTCCACCTGCAGCCTTCCAGCCCCCACGGCTCTTATGAATCTCTCACACACAGTGGATCTTTTTCTCCTTTTAAACAAGGCAGCGGGTTTCAAAAACAGTTGTCGAATGCAACAGCCTGCTCTTTTGTTGAAGTGAGAGCCTTTTATATTTTTTGCTCCCAGCTGAAATACCCGTAAAAATATTTTCCTTGCTGGCTTAAAATGTTGAAGCAGGATTTGACATTATACCAGATGCTGGAAAGCACAGACACACACAAACACACACACACACCAATATCCCCACAGCGGGGTTTCATGAAAATGTAGAGTAACATGTGGGATCCAAACTTAGTTAGGCACCCACTGTGTTTCTGAACAGATCATGATCTCGAGGTATCCCTATGTTTAGGAAAGTCTACTTCTCAAGGACAGGAATATTTTTCTTATCATTTCTTTCCATTTTATGTCATGGGAAAACATCAAAGGAAGTGAAACAGTGTGAAAGGCAACTGAGCAGAGGACAGAAGAAAAGTGGGGAACATCTCAAAGGGTCAAGATTCCAAGCCTTCCCTTTGATGGCCAAGGCTGTTGGGTCTTCACCATACAGTTGCAAAGAGAGCTGTACCCTAAAAATGCTTCTGACAAGCGGTCAGTGGAGAAGCCAGATTCACTTAACAACCATGGCAAGAAAATTCACTTAACGACTGTCTCACTTAGCAACAGAACTTTTAAACTCAGTTGTGGCCGTAAGCCAAGGACTCCCTGTATTAGGGTACAGCTCTCTCTCTCTGCAACTCTACAGTGAAGACCCAACAGCCTTGGCCATTGAAGAGAAGGCTGGGGATCTTGAACATTTTGAGATGTGGTCCTCTTTCCCCGTATTCCGACACAAAGGAAATTTCACACTATTTACCCCCCAAAAAAAAAAAACCCGCTTTCAGAATGAGGCTCTGAGGGGGCTCAGTAAATGATTATGCTAATTATATCTAGAGTGATTCCCTCGCACCGCGGTGATGCTCAGGAATTTTGAACTGGAGTTTTTAGTGTGATTACAGATGATATTAAAATTCTATTAGGCTCTGTTTAGAAATGCCAAGAAAGGCAAAGGAGATGGTTTGCTCAGGGGGGGAAATTCCAGATTTCTTTGGTAAGGCAAAGGTTGAGAAAGGAGGAAAGAGAATTGGGAAGGGGTGAAAGAAGGAAGGAAAAGGGGTTTTTATATAGAATAGAATAGAATAGAATAGAATAGAATAGAATAGAATAGAATAGAATAGAATAGAATAGAATGGAATGGAATGGAACGGAACAGAATAGAATTCTTTTATTGGCCAAGTGTGATTGGACACACAAGGAATTTGTCTGGGTGCAGATGCTCTCAGTGTACATAAAAGAAGAGACATTCATCAAGGGTCAAGAATCATATAGTACAACACTTAATAATAGTCATAGGGTACAATAAGCAATCAAAGGAAACAGTCAATAAAACTTGTTAGGATACAAACAACAAGGTTACAGTCATACAGTCACAAGTAGGAGGGGATGAGTGATAAGGAGTGATAAGAAGATTAATAGTAATAGTAGTGGAGACTTTGTAAATAGTTGGACAGTGTTGAGGGAATTATTTGTTTAGCAGAGTGATGGCGTTCAGGGAACAAACTCCCCTTGTGTCTTGTTCTGGTGTGCAGGGCTCTATAGGGTCATTTTGAGAGTAAGAGTTGAAACAGTTTATGTTTGGAATGTGAGGAGTCTGTAAATAAATTTAAATAAATAAATAAAACCCACCTGTAAAATAAGAGATGTTATTCATGAAATTGGAGAGTCCTGTTTCAAAAAGATTAATCTCCCAGAGATTGCTTATTCATAATTGATATTGTATTTATTTAAATTTATATGCTGCCTGTCTCATTTTCAAGCGACTCTGTACAGCTCACGAACATCATAAAAGCAGAGATGTAAACATTCAAATGTTAAATATTGAATAAATAGAAATTAATGAACTTATAAATCAGAATACAACAGGGCAAAGTTAGAATATTTTTTCTAGCCCACTTATCACCTCCAACAAAAAAAAAGTATTTTCTAGGCACCCCAAAAACTGGTGGTGTCCAAATCAGAAAAAGTCACCATGGCAACCTTGACTTTTTTAACATGCCTTAAAGGGTGGAGCTTCAAGGTTGTGGCCGCCATTGTGAATTTATGGAGAGCCTCTTTTCCTTACCCTTCCCTAGTCCCAAAATTTGTGTTTTGGCACATTGAGAACAATATTTTATAATCGCCTGTAACATTGGCTATTGATATCCTCTTTTTTTCTTCCATTTCTTCCTGTATTTCTAATTCCCATTTCTTTTTAACCTTCTGGATGCCCCATTTGTGAAAATTTTAAAAAAAGAGAGAGAGAGAAAGCAATTTTTGTTTCCATTTTCTTCCCTCCCTCTTCTCTCTCTTGCCAATGATAAATTCTTAATGAGCACCTGTTACAATGTTAATGAAAGTAAATCCAGTCTGTAAATAAAGAAAATTTAATAAGTTAACAAGCTGGATTAAGATTCCCAACCTGCTCTTTGATAATCTAACGCCAAATACCAAATAGTTGCCATCTAAGCAGGAAACTCATTAATGCATTCACCTCCGTGTACTTTGCCAACGATAATTAATATTTTAAAAATTTATAAAACCGAAATGGTAGGTTTGATTGTAACAAACAAAATATCTGCCTAGATTAACTATGGAAGGTTTCGGTAAGATCCCCTTCAACTAAACTCGCAACAAGCCCCAGGACGGGTGTTTGCCTTTGTTGGTGTTTGTCATATTCACATTCTTGATAATTGTATTTCAAATTAAGGTTGATTGGCCATTCTGCAGCTGGGTGGAAACACAGAATGAGAACAGTTTCCTCAATAAAAAAGAAACAAAATCAAACCAGCTATGTAAATAACTTTCAAGTTTGTCCTCTGGACTTTACAGGAATATTAACATTTGAGAAAGAGATGGTGCGACTTCTCAAAGTAGAGTTATTTCAAGAGGTATCTGTTGACTTTTTCTTCCACAAAATATTTGTTTGTGGGTTTACAAGAGACTAGCAACAACGATGTGGAGTGGTCACCACAATAGGTTTAACTTACTTAATGAAGCAAATCATTTTCTGGGTTCACACATTCCATTGAATTGAATCAAGGGGCTAAGTTCATGCCAGATGTTTAATCCATCCCATTTTTTTAGGAAATAAAAGCACTAACCAAGTTCATTTTAACAAAGCTTTGTATGTGTGTAATGCAGTCCCTAAATTTGTAATGACCTAGTCAGTGGTGTTTTGTGAATGCGGCTTGTAGTGTGGAAGGATCCAATTCTCTTCCCATACTTTGCCTTGAAGTATGAAGTCTGTAGAGTTGAGTTAGGAGAGATGTTCTGTCCAAGAGTCATCACCAGCCACAACAGACCTTCTCACAGATAGACTATCTGCATGGAGAAGAAGACAGAATGGGAACCAAATGACTTCTGGGACAGTCCAGTTTCCTTCTCTTTCAACATAGCTTCCATCTTTTTAACCTTTTGATCTCACCTGCCCAACACAGTCAACCTTCTATCTGGTTCACACGTCACCTCCAATGGAACTGAATGAGTTGCTTGGTTGCTACTAATGGGAATATTAGAATCTGTACTCAAATGTCAAAGGGATTAAAACACATCTCATTACCTTGTGAAGACTCCAAGATTTCACCTTGGAGAAGATTTCCCAACACCTGTCTCACTTTGAGAAAACAGGTGAACTTCCCAATTGGTGGGATGTCCATGTCTTGTGAACTGCAGATGGGCATTTCTCTTGTTTTGGTTTTTTTTTTTTTCCTAGATCATTAAGCTGAACTTGGATCAAAAAGTCCCTCACAAAGTGGACTCTTATGGCTGTTGAGTAGGACGTCCTTGAA
This sequence comes from Laticauda laticaudata, assembly GCA_004320025.1. Classification (NCBI taxonomy): domain Eukaryota; kingdom Metazoa; phylum Chordata; class Lepidosauria; order Squamata; family Elapidae; genus Laticauda; species Laticauda laticaudata. The sequence continues at coordinate 31,044 of BHFT01017970.1, read as the reverse complement.
TTTTGCAGAATTTTATGATACCTTCAGGTCAGATGGGCCATAAGAAAAGTAATTTTAAAACTAGGACTTTCTTTTAAAGGTTTAGGAGAAAAAGGCTAAAGAACACATTCTAATTTTTTTTTTTAGCTTCCTGTCTAAGAGAAGCATTTCCTATCAAGATGAAAAGTCAACATTCTCTTCATCTTTCTTTCTTATTTTTACCTCGATGATCCTTGAGTTTGGGCAAATATCATTTGCAAAATTGCAAGTCGCCAAAAGCCATATTCTCTTTTTCTCATTGTCACAACAAGCAGGAGTTCTCCCATTAACGAAACAATTTTGAAAGTAATAGATGTTCAGAAAACAATCTCTTCCAGAGACTGAGCTCCGTAACCTGAAAAAAATGATCTCGTTTATTTTATTTTTTTTGTAAATGAAATATATCTTCTTTCTAAATTTTACCACCTATCCTTGTTTTGTATCACAAATATCTTTATTTAACCAGCCTCCCAATCTACGTTTCTAGGGCTTGGTGTGAATGCTTTGTCTCTCTACAGTTTTATTACTGTTTTGTGGTGTTGTTGTTTTTTAAAAAAGCAGAGTCAGTTTAATACATCACTGTATAAGTATTTAGCTTAGTCATTTTTCATTGTTTGACCTTACTTTTAATTAGAGAGTAAATAATTAATACCATTGGGTGGGAGACCGACTCCTGGGGAAATGTCCTCACTTTGCAGGCCTGTTCCTTGGAGTGATGTGTCCAGATTTTGAAATTTTCAAATAAAATAACAAGCAATTGCTGGAGAGAGAGTGGGGGCAAAGAAAACAATTTACATTTATTGCCCAAGCCAAAGGTACATCTATCATGAATCTGACTTGAACCTACAGGCAAGACCAACCACCTTCAGAAAGCAGCCAGGAAAAATTAGAAAATTAAATTTCACTTGTGGCCTGACTCCCTAAAGAGCTTTCAACAACTTCTACAGCCATAAAATAATAGGAGGGATGCTTGATGGATACCGTTACACAGGTAAGCCTCAACTTAGGACTACGATTGAGCCAAAAACGTATGTTGCTAAGTGAGAAATGTGTTGAGTTTTGCAACAGTTTGAAAATCAGTGGTGATTCCTGGCTTCCCACAGGCATTTAAACGCACACTGGGTGTTTCTGTGAGTCTTTTCTTTTTGCCTATAAATTCAGAGCGTAATTTCTTGAAAGGGAAACTGGCACCAACCCTTCCAGCAAATCTTGAAAAATGGGTCATTACAATCCAGCTGACTTGTTTGAAAGACGTTATTAAAAGTCCTTCAGACTCACCCTTTCCTACCACTGGCACCCTTCTAATTCTCCAATGGCCTAAGTCAAATATTCCATCATTTTAAATGATTATTAAATATCCTTTTGGGGAGGATTATAATTGTGCTCTTGATTATATAACTAATAGATCGATCTATCTAGGCGGATCACAAATAGCTGGACCGTAATGATGATTGAAATATATAATCCTCCCAAAGATAGTTAGGCTAAATTAAGCTACCCACAGCTTAATTAAAAGAAGTTGAGGGATTAGGTTTCAGGTTTCCAAAGATGGCAAGAAGGGGGAAAGGGAACTCACAAGTGACGTGGTGCAAAAACTAAATTCATCCCTCTGGAGAGAATAAAATCCGAAGAGTAGGGGAGTGAGGAGAAGAAATGGGGAGCAGATTTAAAGGGGGGGCGGAAATCACATTGCAAGAGGAGGAATACAAGTAAATTTCTGCAAGCAAAATTTCATTGGGAGAATTATAAGCGTAGGATGGCTTCCCCCATCTCTAAGTGTGAGGAAAGGTGGTCGGTATGTTTCTCTGTATGTAGACCAGAGGTCTCCAAACTTGGCAGCTTTAAGATTTCTGGACTTCAACTCCCAGAATTCCTGAGCTCACATGACTGGAGGAGGAATTCTGGGAGTTAAAATCCACAAGTTTTAAAAGTTGCCAAGTTTGGGGACCCCTGGTGTACACACACACACAACACACATACAGGTAGCCTTCAACTTGCAGCAGTGCATTTCGTAATCGTTTGAAGTTACAACAGCCCTGAAAATCATGACTTATGGCCATTTTTCACACGACCATTACAGCCTCCTCAAATCATGTGATCAAAATTCAGACGCTTGTCAATTGACTCGTATTTATGATGGTTGCAGTGTCCTGGGGTCATGTGATCCCCTTTTTGTGACCTTCTGAGAAGCAGAGTCAACAGGGAAGCCAGATTTGCTTAATGACCAGATTACCAATTTAACACCTGCTGTGATCCACTTAACAACCACGGCAAGAAAGGTTGTAAAATGGGGAAAAACCCCTGTAACCAATGTCTCACTTAGCAACAGAAATTCTGGGCTCAATTGTGGTTGTATGTTGAGGACTTCCTGTGCACACATACCTGCAAACACACGCATATTGTGATGACCCGGAGTGTAACACAAACGTAACAAAATCCAATATGTAAATAAATGTCCTTTAATGCCTCCAACTTGGCCCCACTGTTCAATAATTCTCCGCTGGAGATAAAACTTAGTCAAAAATAGTCTTCAAAACAAAGCAATACAGTCCGAACTTAAGGAGCAGATAGAGGTGAAATAAAACCCAAAACAAACTACAATGAAGGAAATTCCACAACGGACAAGGATAAGTAATTACCAACTTCAAGGAGATGTCAGGGCACAGTCTGTTAGAAGGACGCCAACCAAGATAACTTGAACCCAAAATAACACACACTTTGCTTCTGGCAATGCTGTGTTGTAATAGTTTCTCTTATATACAGTACTAGTCTCCCCAGCTGCAACCAATGAGGTGGATCATGGCCGCTTCCTCTCTCGTAAGCCATGTTGTTTCCTTCTCCATTCCTCCCTGCGTGTCCTAGGATGAAGAGGGGATGGGTCTGGTTCTTCCTCTGACTGCCCAGCCGGGTTCTGGCCTTCCACAGCCTCCTCCACAACCTCCGGAGCCACACCTCCACTCCCTGTCGGCTGTTCCTCCTCTCCCTCAGAGTCCGACTCTAACAAGGGCATGACACATATTTCTGTTTTAACTTTTGCTCTGGGAAATCTCTTCACAATGAAGTAAAAGTAGTAAACCCAACTCAATGTCCCATCCTTGTCCTTAAGGGTCAGTTTTGAGAAACATTGAATCTTTGCAGCCATGGAAGCAGACCGACCAATGTTTTTGAGCTTGGTCACTTGAAGACTTGTGGACTTCATGAGGGGGCGGTTGGGGAATTCTGGGAGTTGGAGGTCGTAAAGTTGCCAAGGTTGGATAGCCCTGCCTTAAACCACGTTTAGCACTGCAAACTTCTGACTTCCCATCATATTCTAAGCCCTGAAACCGATAGAACTCCACTATTCTCCAGTCCAGTAAAGGGAAAGAATTGAACAGCCTGCAAAAATTAAATTGAATTAATTGGAGGTTGGGGCATGTTGTTGTTGTTAGTCGCAAAGTCACGCCTAACCCCAGAGGGTCGGACTAGATGACCTACAAGGTCCCTTCCAACTCTGATTATCGGTTAGTCTGATAAACTTCTTAAACCATCATGACCCCATGGACAATGTTCCTCCAGTCCTTCCTGTCCTCTACCATCCCCTGGAGTCCATTTAAGCTCATGCCAACTGCTTCCATGACTCCATCCACCTCCTTCTCTGCCGTCCTTCTTCTTTTGCCCTTCATTTTTCCCAGCATTAGGCTCTTCTCCGGTGAGTCTTTCCTTCTTTTGAGGTGGCTAAAGTCTTTGAGTTTCATCTTCAAAATCTGGCCTTCTAAAGAGCAGTCAGAGTTGATCTTCTCTAGGACTGACCAGTTGGATGGCCTTGCAGTCCAAGGGACTCGCAGGAGTCTCCTCCAGCACCACAGTTCAAAGGCCTCCATTCTTTGCGCTCAGCTTCCTTCTGGTGCAACTTTCACAGCCACACATTGCAACTGGAGAAACCATAGCCTTGACTCTACGCACTTTTGTTGGCAGGGGGATGTCTCTGCTTTTTACTAGGCTGCCTAGATTTGCCTTTTAGGACTAGAACGTTAGGGGCATATTAGGCCAGATGAATTGGTGGCAGTTGGAACTGAACTGCTCCCAAAACAGCTGGAGACAGAGGTTGAATCTTTCTTACTTTCTCCAAATCCTGCCAGCTCTTGCACGGCAGCTGCTAAAGCTGCTTCTTGCCCTTCCTCTTCTTAATTAAGTGCAACCTTTTTGAAAAGTTGATCATCAATTAAGTAATTCAATAAAGGGTCTGTTTTGCTTTCAGGTCTCCTTTTCTTTCTCCTCCCCTCCCTTTATTTTTGGGTTAATCAATCTGGCTCTTAATAATGGGCTTCTTCGGGGTTGCTAAGCAACCGCCTCCTGATTTAAAGAAAGTGGCAGCTGCCGCCTTAAGAGATGGAGAGGTCCACCACCCGGACTCTGCCATCCTGACTTTGCCAAACCTTCCCAACCAAAATAGGCCAGTCTCTGCAAAGCACCCCGGTTGGATTCCCCAGACTCCCCTTCTGGGGGAACCCCGAGCTCAGCATCTGCCCATTTTCTGAGGGAAAGCAGGAAAAAAGCACATTGCGAGATCCAGGAATCAAACTTTCCTAGAATCCCAGGTTTTGTTTAACAATGGGTACGAAAAGCGCACTCTGTCAAATTTCTGGTCTTCAAGCTTTGCTCTGGGCATAAGGCTGAAAGAATCTGGTTCCTGGTTTTCAAAGGAAAACACTCCAGTAGCCCTTATACGTATCCTGGAAGGAGAATAAATAATATCCAGTAAATGAAATATAATACTATTTAAGCTTGTATGTCAGCCAACTCTCAGCAACTCTGGACAGCTCCCAGCAAATTACAATGAAATCATCCAAAAGAAGAAATGAAAGATCAAAGATGCCAAGCAGAATTAAGTGAGGAATAAGAGTTGGAAGGGACCTTGGAGGTCTTCTAGTCCAACCCCAAGTAGGAGATCCTAAATTGTACCAGACAGAGAGCTGTCCAATCTCAGGCGAATCCAGGCAGCCATAGACATTTCATTTGTTTCTTTCGAAAAGGATTCTTTCTCCCCCCCAAAAAATAATGTGGTTCCAGTTTGAAATCACTTATCAAATAGCAAGAAGGGATCATGAAAATCAGCTTTCTATCCCTGGACTCAATTACAGCCAGGACAGGCTTTTGAATTTGCTCTAAACGGTTGGGAGAATTGGCCAGAGAGAAAAAGCATGTTATTATTTACGCCAGATTAACAAAACCATCCAATTTGCTGGCGACTGCTTCCACCGGGAGCAGGCCAAAATTTTATTATTGTTCTTTGGATTTTAATATCCTCTAAATGAATTACAGTAGAGCCAGGTAGTTAGTCGATAGTTAAATGCAATTAATTAATTTTCCATTTTAATTTTAATTTTTTTGTGTGCCTTTGTAGAAGGCAGATGATTCTTTCTGATTTCTCTCCTGGATAGATTCTTCTGCCACCTATTTCAGCCACTCCCCCCACCCCAAAAAAAAAATCCAAAGGAGATTTTTGTTTATAGTGAAGGAGGGGAAAAAAAAAACCCTCAAAATCAGGACTTGAAAGCCAGCTCATTGTACAAAGCGAGAGACTCTTTTGAATCTAGAAGATTGACAAGGGGGGGGAGGGGTGGCCTTTCTGCTTCTTTTCTTTTCTTCGTTTCCTCCTCAACTGTTCCGTGAATTGTACAATGCCAGTCGAAGTGAAGCAGTACATTTCTTCAAACAATGCTTGCCTCAATTCCATTTGTAACGGAATTGGAGGGAGGAAATGTAATTGTGTGTTAAACATGGAGCAGCCATACATGAAGATAAGAAGGGGCTGTGATTGACTCCGAGCCCAACTGCTCCCAACTAGATACTGGAGGCCTATTTGGAAGTGAAATGATTCTCAGTGTGTGCCTCTGCGTTATGAGTTAATAAATATAGATCCCGACGTCAGAAACCGGCCCATTTATTTGCCTTGTTTTTACTTTGCCTTGTCAGACAGAAGTTGGCAGGCTGCGGGTGAAAAGAGCAGCGATAATAGCTTGAAACTTTTGCCAGATGTTGACAGGTCTGTTCTCAGAAAAGAGGGGAGAGAGAGAGAGAGAGATGATAGATGCAGTAGATAGGCAGACAAACAGAGAGATGATGGATGGATGGATGGATGAATAAATAGTTGGATGGTAAGAGGGAGGGAAGGAAAGAGAAGATAGATGGATAGATAGATAGATAGATAGATAGATAGATAGATAGATAGATAGATAGATAGACAGACAGACAGATGAGAGAGAGAAGGAGGGAGGGAGGGAGGCAAGGAGGGAGAGGGATAGAAAGAGAGGGAGAGAGAGGGAGAATAGGCAAACAGACATGTTAGGGTGAAAGGGGTATATGAAAGGATTGGAAAGGAAGGGAAGCAATGCTATTAACCAAGCCTAACCCTGCTTCGCTATTTGTCAATCAGTCCAGGTGAGTTAGGTGCTGCCCCCTAGCTGGACATCCCTTGTGTTAGGCAAAGCCATCTTTGGACAGTCGAAACATGTCCTCCACCCATTGGAAATTCTCATGGACACTGCAGAACCCATGATTTCAAAGCAAGGTCATGACAATAGGCAGATATTCGGCCAGATTTACTCAGAATCACTGCGGTGGCTTTGTGGGAATGAAAAGTGTGTGTGTATGTGTGTTCTTTTCAAAAGATTTTTTTAGAAAAACAGCAACTGTAAACAGGGATGGGATTCAAAATTTTTAACAACCGGTTCTGTGGGCATGGCGTAGTTGGTGGGCATGGCTTAGCGGTCATGTTATTGGCTTGGCTTGGCCAACTCAACATCACTCACATCGAGGCATGCAACTCCTCGCCTGGCCTCTCGTGACTGTGGGGATGCTGCAACAGTCGTAAGTGTGAAAAACGGTCATAAGTCACTTTTTTCAGTGCCATTGTAACTTTGAATGGTCCCTCCACACAAGCAAAATACCAGCAAAGGAGGGGGAAAAAACACCAGAGAAATTCCTGAGACAGGAAGTCCAGTCCTGCCAAGAATGTAATCAGGGTTAACGGAGAGGCAGTTTCTGAAAGCAACACCAGAATGTTTCCTTCCTGCCTTCGTTACAGGAGTAGCCCAGTAATTTCTTCTAACAACCGGTTCTCTGAACTGCTTAAAATGTTAACAACCAGTTCTAGAGAATAGGTGTGAACTGGGAGAATCCCATCCCTGACTGTAAACCGTCTAGAGTCCATAAGGATGGAGGCGGTAGATTGTAGGCAGAAAATAATTATGTTAAAATCAAGGCTAATTTCAAGATCTGGGAGGTTAACAACGATGGTGTTGTGGACCACTCGAAAAGTTTCTTGACAGTGAGACGGGTGGCATATAAATTTAATATATTAATAAATAATAACCCTGGCTTTAAATCATTCTGCCCTTCCTCCCTTTTTTTCTCACATCGTCCCAGGTCAGCAAATCTCTCCCTTCCTTGTTCCTTCCCTCTAATTTCAGAACGAGGTGATCTGAGTTTTTTTCCCCTAAAGCCCCGTGCACCGCCGGCCCCTCCCGCTCCCCCAGACCAGCCAAGAAGAGCGAAATTATCCAAAACCCAAACCCCGCAATGGATGGAAGGCAGCCTTGGCCTCAGCCAGCCGTGAAATTCCCCTCCTTCCTCCCCTCAGAAACTCCAAACAGAGGCAAAAGATTTAAGGGAGGGGGGGAGCACCAGCAAAGTTTTCGGAGGGGACAGGCAGGTTGCCTTCCAGCGGTCTTGGCAGCGCGCAGCACCCTGGAAAAGAATCCGCGAAAGGGGCTTTTAGAATTCAGCGAAAATTGAATTTCCCCGGAACTGCCGGAATTTAACGTTTTATAAACAAGTGATCGGGCTCCACATACACACACACACACACCCAATCCCTGGGTCTATCTCTGCAACTAGGAAAAATAAAACTCGAGGGGAGTAGGGAGCGGGGAAGAAAGACAACAAGGAGGCGCTGTTTTCCCCGGCCGAAAGCGCTCTCCAATGCGTAATTACGCACGGCTATGGCGAGGTTCCTCCATCTCCGCCTGGACCCTGACCGTGCCGGGGTTCACAGCGGTGCCGCCCCTCGGCTCGGCCCGCAACATCTGGGAACCTCGTTAAGAATCGCCTCAGCAGCTCAGGAAGTCTTCACACTTCACGTTTCATTAATCGCGGGGCACCTCGGATTCCTTGGGAAAGGGAGAGAAAGGGAGGCGGGCGAGGGGGAGGCGCGAGGTTGGCAGCGGCTGCAAAGCGCAGCGGCCAACACGGCGGGGCTACTTCGAGCTGGCCGCCCCTCCGTTGGAAAGTCCCGGGCCGGTTACCCGCTCCAGAAAGACGGGTTCCCGAATGGGGGCGAGGAGGGGAAGAGAAGGTTTGGGGCAGTAAATCAAAGGCACCGATGAGCAGGTCTCGGGCTGAAAGAGGCATTAAGTCCACGGCAAGGCTCTTTCCTGGTGTGGGGGACGGGACGGCTCTCCGCGAAAGTCACTTGACCTGTCCAGACCTTCGGATTATTTGGGTCTGGAGGACGTTGGGTCTTCTGGAGCAGGGGTCTCCAACCTTGGCAACTTTAAGCCTGGAAGACTTCAACTCCCAGAATTCCCCAGCCAGCTTTGCCAAGGTTGGAGACCCCTGTTCTGGAGCCATTTCGGTTGTTTAGAGCGAGGGCGGGGCGGACGGTAGTGTGAGCGCAACTTAGAAAGGAAGTGGGGGCATTCCTGCCCACCGTCTCTCTCTCTCTCTCTCTCTCTCTTTCTTCTCCCCCACCCCCACCCCAGGAATTTTTAAAATTTATCCGTGGAGAACCAACAGAGGGGAGATAAGGCCGAGGCAAGCTTGTGAGAGGAAGGGGGAAGGGGTGGGGACAGACAACCTGCGTCTGGGCGAAAGCAAATTGGGGAAGCAGATTTGGGGTCCCAGAAGAGTTTGAGAGCCTAAAAAGGGGGGGGGGCGTGCATAAGCGCACCAAGCTGCCTATCATCCCTGTCCTATTGTTTCTTTTATTTTCCTTATATGTATTCATGTATTCATAACTATGTTTTTAATTACACCTATTATCTTGTAAGCAATTGACAAATCAAATAAAATAAAAAAAAATAAAAAAAAAATAAATTCAACTTCCCAGCATCCAGCAGAGGAGGAGGGGCGTTTTTATTTACACATTAATGTGTTTTCCACCTTTTAGGAGTTTACTAGCTGGATACCCATGCTTCGCTACGAAACTATGGGGTCAGGCTCAGTTTTTTGGGATGAAAATAAGGGGGGGGGATTCTGCCTCTGCCTACCAGCATTCATCTGGCTAGTGTCCTGTCAGTGTGTGAGAAAGTTGAGGGCTGTTTGGAAACTGAAGCGGTATTTGCTGTGTGAGCAAGAAGGAGACAGTAAGGAACCTGGGCACGGCTTAGCTCAACTGTTCTGTACTAAAGCTGCTTTGTACTGTGAAACTGAAACTCCTCTCCTTTGCTCGTGTTTTGCATTTGGAACAGATTTCTTTTCAGGTGGGGGGGGGAGTAGAACTCCTCAGCATCAGAGCATGTTAATAATAATAATATAGGAAATACTCTAAATGCTGTGAGGGTCATTTGGAAAAATCCTTTCTTAGTGAGCACCTAGAAGCCAAGAGGAACATAGGGGCCAAATTTCAAGTTTATAGGCTTTACGGTTCTAGAGATTTTGTGAGGATGCATGAGTGAGTGGTATTTCGCTTTGATATATATATAAATAAGTAACTCAAGGCAACAAACATATACAGTGCATCTCCCTTCTCCTATTTTCCCCACATCAACAACCCTCTGAGGTTGGGCTGAGAGAGAGGGACTGGTTCAAAGTCCCATTCAATCCTTAGTGCAATTTTCTGAATGTCTGCCAGGATAATCTTTTAAGGCCTCTGATTTTTTATAATGACACAAGCCCGCTCATCCTGCAAAAGCAGGAACCATCCAGTAATTCTGCAATGAGATGCTGTTGCATTTTTATTTATGTATTTATTAAATTGCTATGCTGTCCATCTCCCCCCTGTAAGGCGACTCTGGGCTGCTTCCTACACAATTCCTTCTTTCTGTACCTGTCAGTGTTCAAAAAGGATCTGTTAGCCAGGATCATCCTGGTTAAGATTACTTCAAGGTCTGTTGCAGCCCCCAAACCTGGCCCAGTTTAATCAACCAACTCACTTTGAAGACATAATGTATTGATTATTAAGAACGGCACTAGCCACCAAGGTTTCCCTTGGGTTTGGAGGAGGCTTCAGGCCCTGAGATTCCCAAAGGATGGAGGAGTTAAGGGCCAGGTTGGCTGGGAATTTGGGGCTTTGGAGTACCCCAGGTTGAGAAAGTCTGTCTGATTAAATGCAGGTGCTTCCTTGTGCTGTTTACTAATATAATCTATTATTCGGTTGTTTGGGGGGCTATTAAACATTAGAAGTATTCAACATTAAGATGCTGATGTTTCAAACATCAACCAGAGGATTGTCATTATTGGGCTGATTAAAAGCAGAATCGAGGAAATAAATACGGGCTTTTCTGGGTTTCCAACAGCTGTTTCAACGTGCTCAGGAAACACGGCTGGCTGGCTGAGCCATTGAACAAAATCTGCAGCAGCAAATGTTCAGGACAGAGCAGTCAATAGTTAGTGACTTGTGTGTGAGAGGTGGGTGGTTCCAAAATATGACAAATAAATAAAGCTTTAATTGTGCTTTTCTTGACTTTTGAGGGCCAGAAAAGGAGGCTTAAGGCATGCAGGACTGCAGAGTGCACACAAGGAGGGCAAAAAAGTCAAGATGGTGGCCACCACTGTTGTGATCTCATCCTTTTTTTGTATAGGTGTCCTGAGGCACAACACACATTAAAGAAGAAGGCCAGACTATTGTGGCTGCCATTGTGATCAGCAAATCAAGGTAAGTTCCACACTTTGTGGCTGGAACTGGCGCTCAATTATCCTGGCCCAAAGTCTGTCTCCATAATATCTCCTGAAATCTTTTAAGAAAGGCTCCCTCAATAAATTCACCCCTGGGCGGACACTAATTAAAAGGAACTCTTCAGTGTCAGACATAGTTCAATAAAGGAGAATCTTCGTTGCTCAGGGTTGAAACGAGGGCTCCGTGATACTCTCTGAGCTTGTTCGTTTTCTTGCAGACGTTTCATGACCCAGCTAGGTAACATCATCAGTGCTCTAGAGATAGTCCATTCTTGATCCCCCAAACTATGATGTAAGAATAACATCATAATTGAGGCTTTCTTTCTGTCTTTCCTTTCTTCCTTCCTTCTTTCTTTCCTTCTGTCTCTTCCCTTCTCTTTCCTTTCTTCTTCTTCCTTCCTTTTTCCATCTCTCTCTTGCTTATTTTTTCTTTCTTTCCTTCTGTCCTTCCTTCTTTCCTGCATATATACTCCTTTCTTACCTCCCTCCCTCCCTCCCTTCTTTCTTTCTTTCTTTCTTTCCCATTGGGAGAAAAACTACTCATCCTGTTTTAAATAATGCGCTTATAACATTCCCAATATTGTCTTTATGTCTGAAGGGGACGGTTAAGAATATCACCAATACAATTGTTTCTACTTAAATTTATTGGAGGGGCAACGTTAGTTATGTTCCATCTGAGTGTCAGATTTCTCTCTCTTCCACCCCGCAATCCATCACTTAAATATTTTAAAAGGCCTTCCTCCTCTGTACTTAACAATGAACAAAATTAAAAAGAAACAGTGAAAAATATTTGAAAATGAAGTGCGCTCCATATAATAAATTTGAAATGAACAGAAACTGCCAGATTGAAAGCAATATCAGTGCCAGCCTAAGGGCATTAATAAAGACCAGGAATGGTTGGGATTGGGGTGGGTGGGGGGGCTTTAAGTGATGGGGGCAGTGTTGGTGACGGTGGGAGGGGGTGAAGAGAGAATGGTGTTTTTTTTCTATTAAAATTTGAAACTGCTTTTCAATATTAAAAGGGTAGGTGATGAATTTTCAGTGTTATGCAGACAGGGTCAGAGAGTAATTTCATCTCTGCCTCCTCTCCTCTCTCTCTCTCTCTCTTTTTGGTCAGCCTTCTGTCGATAATTAATCAAAAGCGGTGTTTCTTAATGAAACACTTTTCAAAAGGTGATAATGAGAGGGAAATGGAAGGGGGCTGCAGAGAGCCCATATTGGGAGCAGCGAAGAACCGGAGGGGAATGGGTGGCAGGAGCAAAGATGGAAGGAGGAGGGGAAGGGAGGGTCAGGAAAGGAAAGGAAAGGAGAAAAGGGAGGGAGGGGAGAGAGGAAGGGGAGAGGACCTGAAGGAGGACCACAGAGGGATGCTTGGAGCCCTGACTTTTCCCAGGAATTCCCTGACACTCCTTGGCAAAATACTGTAAACTAGCTGCTTGGGTTCCCCCCATCTGTAAGCGTGTAAGGGTAGACACACACAACACACACATACAACACCTGTACAGGCAGTCTTCCGTGACTGACAACATTTTCATTTAGTGACCGTTCAAAATTACAACAGCATTAGGAAAAATGACATTTGACCATTTTTCACAGTTAGTGTCATGCGCCTGTTGGAGTTTTGACTCTGGGGGACAGATGGAACAGCTGACAGGGAGTGGGAGTGTGGCTCTGGTGGCTGTGGAGGAAACTGGGGAAGGGCACAGTCCAGCTGGGCATTCAGAGGAAGACCCAGGGCCACCCCCTCTTCATCCTAGGGCATGCAGGGAGGCATAGAGAAGGGAACAACATGAGTTGCATGGTTAACGGGAGGAAAGGGCCCTGATCCCCTTCATTGGCTGCAGCTGGGAAGATTGTTTAAAAGGGCAGACTGCGCATGGCAAAGTAGCTGGAAGCAAAGCATGAAATTATTCTGGTTTATCAAGTCTTCTCTGGGTTCTGTCGTCCTCCCAAGTGTGTGTGTTTCGTTATCTTTTGAAGTGTGCCATTCCTTATCCAGCCCTGTCTTGTGAATTGCTGCAGTGTGGTTTGTGTTGGTTTTTATTTATAATCTATATGTACTTTGGGTTTGGATGGAATTTCTTCCCTTTAAAAACTGTTCCTGGGAGAGTTCTTTCTCCAGCAGATGATAACAACATTGGGAACCAAGTTGGAAGAATTCAAGGAACTTGACCTACTTGTGGGACTTTGTTGCTTTTGTGCCACGCCCCGGGTCATCACAGTTATGACCTTTCCAGCGTCCTCATGATCGTGCGATCAAAATTCAGATGCTCAGCCTCTGGCTCATACTTACCACCTTTGCCATGTCCCCAGGATCACATGACACACCCCCTTTTTCCACCAGCAAAGTCAACAGAGAAGCCAGGTTAGCTGAATGACCAGGTTATTAACTTATCAAAAGGGGCGTAAAAGGGGGCAAAACGTCTCACTTAGCAACATAAATTTGGGGCTCCTTTGTGGTTGTGAGTCAAGGACTGCCTGCAATTAATTCAATTTTTAGACTAGATGCAGGTGAGGTGGATGAGTGGCATGGTGGTCCAGAGGTGGAGTTACCCTAGGTAGACGCAGATATTTCTCTCTCTGGGCAGGATAAGAATATATCTGCTGCATATAACTCAACATTGGTGACAGGAAGGGCATCCGGCCAATGAACACTCCACTCCATTCAGCTTCCCAGACTCCACCCCACAAGGCATTTATGGAGTCATTAAAAGGAGATGATGATGATGATGATGATGATGATATAGGTGGGATGGATCTGGATGCTTTCCTGGGGTCTGAGAGTCATAGCGGATAAGGAATACAGGAAGTGGGTATTAAGAGGGGGAGGATCAAGGTTATGTTCTCACCAGGTCAAGGACTAATGGCTTCTCAAAGTCTAGAATTTTCCCAGCTCTTCTGGAAAAGATCAAGGGCTTCCTCCATGCAGAAAATGTGTGTTGACCTTTGGCCTGGTGCTACTCAAGGAAGGATCTAAGTATCTAGAGGTGTCCCCCTAAATGAAGAAGATAACATGAAAGGTTTCCTTGAGTGAGCTGAGTTTGCGTAGACACACCATCTTCTCAAGAATATAGCACTTAGCAATAGCACTTGGACGTATCTACCACTTCCCAGTGCTCTACAACCCTCTCTAAGCAGTTTACAGAGTCAGCCTATTTGCCCCCAACAATCTGGGTCCTCCTTTTACCATCTTGGAAGGATAAAAGGTTGAGTCAACCTTGAGCCAGTCAGGATCGAACTCCTGGCAGTGGGCAGAGTCAGCCTGCAATCCTGCATTCTAACCACTGTGCCATTATGGCCCTTCCCTCCCTTCTACCTTCCTCCCCTTTTTCTCTCCTTCCTTCCTCCCACCCTTCTTTCTTTCCCAATTAGCACTTAGACTTATATACCGCTTTACAGTGCTTTACACCCCTCTCTAGGCAGTTTACAGAGTCAGCCTCTTGCCCCCAACAATCTGGGTCCTCCTTTTACTGACCTCAGAAGGACAGAAGGCTGAGTCAACCTTTGAGCCTGGTGAGAATCGAACTGCTGAACTGCTGACAGCCAGCAGTCAGAATTAGCCTGCAATACTGCATTCTAACCACTGCGCCATCACAGCTCTTAGAGAAGTGGGATGCTCCTCTGGGATTAATTTACTTTTTACTTCCAGACTTACTGGACCAGTACTAACCAACCAGCCCTGATCTGGTTTACCCTTTTTGGATATCAGTCAAGATCATCAAGTCCATCTGGCAGCCAGAAAGATGTAGGCTGGATGGTCACTGGCTGGATGGCATCTAATCAATCAATCCACATGAAGATCCAGCTCCTTTGAGAGGCCCATAATACGGGAAAGGTAGAAGGAGGAATGAGAGGACGAAGACAAGCAGCATCATGGTGGATGGATGGACTCTTCATCACACTACCAATGGAGGCACCATTAGAAGATTTGAGAAACCTGATTGGGGACCAGTTGTCCTGGAGAAACTCCTGGTTGCTGCAAGTCAACACCAATGTGATGTCCTGTAATCCATCCAGGTTATTAAGCATGATCTTTTGTGATGGTCGTGAACCTCCCATTTCAGGGGTCCCCAAACTTGACAGCTTTAAGACTTGTGGATTTCAACTCCCAGAATTCCTCCTTCAGTCATGTTAGCTCAGGAATTCTGGGAGTTGAAGTCCACAAGTCTTAAACTTGCCAAGTTGGAAGACCCTTGGATTTGAGAGTTAAATCTGTCTATCCATCCATCCTTCCATCCATCCAACCATTGTCCATCCATTCATCCATCCATCCAACCATCCATCCAACCATCTATCTATCATCTATATTCAGGGGTCCCCAAACTTGACAGCTTTAAGGCTTGCGGACTTCAACTCCCAGAATTCCTCCTTCAGTCATGTTAGCTCAGGAATTCTGGGAGTTGAAGTCTTCTGGGAGTTGCAAGTCTTAAAGCTGTCAAGTTTGAGGACCTCTGGTATAGATGATAGATAGATAGATGGATGGATGGACAGACGATGGTTGGTTGGACACTGTAACCATCGTAAAAATGAGTCAGCTGCCAAACATCTGAATTTTGAGCACATGACCATGGGAATGTCACAACAGTCATAAGTGTGACCAACGATCCCAAATCACTTTTTTTCAGTACCGTTGTAACTTCGTACAGTCACTAAATGAAGTGTTGTAAGTCGAGAACTACCTGTGTGGGCTTTTTTGGTTGTGGATGACTCAAGAGGGGATTTTTTTCAAACAAGGGTTTGAACTCAAAGCCTTCAGTGTTTCTTAAGGAGGACAAACACACACACACACATACTGATCCAGAGCTAGCAGAAGTCTACTGTGCTATCAAAAATGGCAGGTTTTCCTCATTTGTCTACAATAATAAAGGTTTGGCAGGATGAGCCAGTTTCAAAATTGAGCACAAATTCATTATCTCAGGCCCAATTATGTTGAACTTGGTATTTTCCAAGGACCCCCTTGTGATCTTGTCATAAGCCAAGGACCAGCCATGTTACAGCCAGTGGTGGCAGGCGGTATTTCCCAAAGAGCAGCTTGAGGTGAGCAAAGTGTTTTGGGGGATTGTACAACTTCAGAAAGGGTGAAGTGAAAAAAATCCAATAGAAGAGGAAGTGATTAAGAAAATAATGGAATGTGCAGAAATGAGTAAATTGACATTAGAAATTAGAGAGCAAGAAGGTAAACAATATTATAAAATATGGGACTTATTTTACCAATATGAAAATAAGGAAATAAAAGATCTTACAATATAAGTATAACAGAATAATAGAGATAAGACAATGTAATGATATATTAGTACTGAATATAATGATTATAATGAAATGAATGATAATATAAACTAGGTTATAAAAAAAGTTGAGATTTGCTCAAAAAGGATGGTGTGAACTTGTAATTGTAGTCTAATAAGGAGTTAATAATAATGGTAATAATATAATATGCACAGTTGATTTATATAATATAAAGCTTAATCTAAACTAGAAGAGAAGGACTGTTGAGAGATATGTACTAACCAGCACACTGTATATAATGGAACGATGTTTTATTTGTTTGATGTTTTAAGTTTGTATTTGTCAATGTTTGTTCTCAAATAAATAAAAAATTTTTAAAAAAACTTCAGAAAGGGAGGGAAGGAATACCAATAGTCCTCCACTTACAGCCATTTGAAGTTAGGACGAGGCTGAAAAAAGGGACTTATGCCACATTTACAATCACGGCAGCATCCCTGCAGGGATGTGTGGCTGTCACGGTGTCCCACAATCATAGTTTAGTTTAGTTTATTGTCATTGTACCTTGTACAATGAAATTAAATACCATCTTCAGTGTACAATTTATGACTATAAAAATAAAACACAAATACACATCCTCCACGTTCTATAAATTGAATTGAAATCTCCTGATATTGCATTAATATTACACTATACAGTAAAATTCAATAAAGTTGCTGTCCTGGGATAGAATGTGAGGGCCATTTGAAACCTTCCTACATGCCAGGTCAATGGGGGAAGTTGGATTTGCTTAAGGACCACATGATTCACTTAGTGACCATACCAAAAAAAGTCATTAAAAATCAGCCTCATGACTCATTTAATGACCGCATTGCTTAGCAACTGAAGTTCCCTCCAAATGGGGCAGGGTCATAATTTGAGGACCACGATGGGGCAAAGAATAATATAACACAGCAGACTTCCTCCAGGAGTGATCTTTGGCAGAAAAGAGGGACCATTGCTGTAATTCAATCCTGGTTACCAACCAGTCAGTAGAAAATTCAACATTTTAGAGTTAAGAAAAATAAGATTTCTTGGCCCAGATTCAACAGCGCCTGGATCTGGGGCTCCGTGCTTTATCCCTCCTGGCTGGAAAACTATGATTTATAGCTTGGTTGGTTGTGCAAATGCGGCCAGTTGCAGCTTGATCAGTAAATAATGATTAAGTCAAATATGTCTTAGTCACATACCTTCTGCACGCCACGTGAATTTCCGCAGACCAAAACAATTGGGGAAATGATCATCCTGCATAATATAGAGAGGATTAATACAGGCCATCCCTGATTTTGTTTTATAAACTGAGATTCTGGGGTAGACTGCTGCTATACATGGAGGTCTTATTTTAATAGGGTGGACTGGGATTAATTTAGGGCTGGCAGAGGTTTCCTTGGGTTTAATTTAAAAAAAAGGGGGGGAAGGTTGCATTCATCCCTGGAGAAGCTGCAGGGAAGAATTCTTCCTTGTTTACTTCTGCCTGTTTGCTAGAAGAAGAAAAAAAATATTTTTTTAAAAAAAATGTTGAGAGGTTGAAGAGTAAATGAAATTAATGAAGAAAATTAACAGCAATTAGTGCCGTTCTGGGCATTTGAAGAGATTTTTTTCCCCTATGCAGGAGAGACTATCTACTGACAATTAAAAATGATACTTTACACATAAACAAAGGAAATTAGGTTGATATTAAACAGTCCAAAATTAACAGGGAAAAATGTAATAAGTGGGGGGATTAAAGAGAAATCTGGCATTAATGCATGGTTACGGATACAGAACCCCTGTCGAAGCGAGCGAGGAGTAAGCTGAGCCTTTAATTAATATTTGGCTTTGCATTCCGAATGTAGGTTGATGTAATTATGCCATAAACAGGCAACAATCATTTGTTCAAATAACCTGCAGGTGAGAAGAAGAAGAAGAAGAAGAAGAAGAAGAAGAAGAAGAAGAAGAAGAAGAAGAAGAAGAAGAAGAAGAAGAGAAGGAGGAGGAGGAGGAGGAGGAGGAGGAGGAGGGGATAATCGTAGCAGGGTTTTTATTATTATTTTTTTTATTTTTCCTGAAGTGGAGCCCCTTCCCTCTTTTAAAAAAAAATGGAATAAATGTCCTTTTTCCGGAGAGACTGGAGCGCGCCCAGATGCGCGCAAAGCAACCACACGCTCCCGCTATTAACATCCTTTAATCCCAGGGTGAATGACAACCCATGGCCGTTTCCCCCAATTTTGTGCGCGACTGTGTTTTAAAGAGGCTGGGATAAGTGGGGGGTGGGAGGGCGGAGGGGGAGGGGGCATTACTTCCCCCCCCAAACGCTGCAAACTTTCAGATAAAGCTCGAACGGCGGGAGGTTGTTGAAAAGATTAGATGGCTGATAGTTATTGAAAAGTCCGCAAATCGGATTTTGAAATCGGGCGCTCCTGCGCTTTTTAATAGAATTCCAGATAATCTTTTATCGCGACAAGACACCCATAGAATTATTTAAACAGATCAGGGCTT
This sequence comes from Laticauda laticaudata, assembly GCA_004320025.1. NCBI lineage: Eukaryota > Metazoa > Chordata > Lepidosauria > Squamata > Elapidae > Laticauda > Laticauda laticaudata. The sequence continues at coordinate 12,411 of BHFT01017970.1, read as the reverse complement.
GCTCCAAGAGGAAATTTCAATTATTCCGAGGCGGTGATAAATGGGTGTTGTGAAGGCCCCTATTTAGTCTCGTTCATGAATTCAAATTTAGTTTCCTTCCTTCCTTCCTTCCTTCCTTCCTTCCTTCCTTCCTTCCTTCCTTCCTTCCTTCCTTTTTATCTTCCTTCCTCTTTCCTTTCCTCCCTCCCTCCCTTCCCTGTCACTTTCACTATTATTTCCCCTGTTTTTGGAAAGGTTGGGTGGTTGATCAAAGGCCATAATCGGAAGACATTAAAAAAGGAAAAGTTTGCGATCTAAAAGGGAACCAAAGAACCGACAAACTCGGAACCGATAGAAAAGCGGAAAGCCAGGGAAATTCAAAAGAAGAACTTTATTTTATGTATTGATTAAATTAAATGTCGTTGATAAGTTTCGAAAGGAGGGTCGGGCGTCTTTTGTTGCAGTATTTATTTCCAGGCGGGTTTGGTGCGCTTCCTCCTCTTCTCCCCCACCCCAATTTAAAAGGGAACAGCAGGTGAGCGGGAAGAGGGCAGCCTGTCCAGATCTGTCAGCTTCAAGCTGGCTAAAAGGAACCGGATTAGCCCCTCGGAGGAGAAAGGCGATATTTTGAATTATCCTCACACATTTCGGTGGCGAAGGAGCTAAAGCCGCGGAAGGGTGCCAGGGAGGGAGGGAGGCATGATGCAACTGCTGAGGTGGGGGGGGGGGCCTTTTGCCTCCCTCCCCCTGCCCTCGCGAGGCTCCCCAGAAGGCAGAACCGAGCAGGGCTGCCTTGCAGGCTGAAGGTCTAAAGCTGGAAACGGGGTGAGCTCGGCCAGGCGATCATGAGAAGCGATTGGACGGTGCTTGGGTCTGGAAATGCCTCTCCCTCTTCTGCCTCTCTCTCCCTTCCTTCCTTCCTTCCTTCCTTCTTTCTTTCCTTCTTTCCTTCCTTCCTTCCGGGTTCTTGAAGAGAGGAAGGATGAGAAGCCAGCAAGCAAACTACCATCCGGAGCTTCCCCGGACTAAACCTGAAACACACGTGTGGACGTGCAGCTTCTGGGAGTGGCCTGCATAAAAAGAGTGGGCCGCCCCTCCTTCCTAAATGTCTTAGGCCAAATCCAGAGCCTCTTCCTTCCTCCTTCCCTCCCTTCTCTTCCCTTCCTGTTTCACACTCTCCTTCTTTCATTTCGTCTTTATCCTCCCTCCTTCCTCTTTTCCTTCCTTCCTCTTTCACAGTCCTTCTTTCATCTCTCTTTCATTTCTTCTTTCTCCTCCCTCTCTCCTCCCTTCTCTTTCCTCCCTCCCTTCTTTCCTTCCTTCCCCTTGTCCTCAATTCAGGGTTTCTTGGTCGTCCCTCCCCAATGTCCTCCTTGACTTTTCCAAACAATCCCATGCCATTTCCCCACCCCACCCCCCAAAAATCCCACCGTGACAAAGTTCTCAGGCAACGAACATAGGAGGTGAAAGGGGGGTTTGCGCCTTTGCTGAAGGACCCTTCCCTTCCCATTTCCTGGACGGACAAGGCGAGGCTCTGCCCAGGCTCAAGGGGCTCAACGAGGCTGTCTTGATGCCCCTTTGGGAGCCTCTCTCTCCCCCCCACCCAGGTCCTTTTCATAAGGGGTCGCTGCCCCCAAAAGACTCCTTCCTAGTCCACCATAAGCCCCCAATCACAGCCCGGAAATCGCAGCCGAAGATGGCAAAGATGGGGTTCGTTGAACCCCCACTTGACTGTTAAATTCCTTTTTCTAGAAAACAACTGCCAGATGCAAAAATTTGGGGACCCCCCAAAATCCCCCCCTCTTCTTTGACACCCAGAGGCAAAGACCTACCGCGACCCTGCTTGCTCTGCCCTCTGGTCCAGAGGGGAGGGGGAGCCCTGCAGGGGGCTGCAGCATATTTAAGAAACAATTACAAAACCGGTCTTTAATATTTCAAGCTTCACCCTGAAAATAAGAAAGGGGGTGGGTGCAAGGCGCCCTCTGGAGTTCAGGCATTCTCTCCCCCCCCCCCAATTATTATTTTTTTCCTGGGCAACCATCTCTGAACTACCCAAAAAGTAGCCCTGGCGAGGATTCACTGAGGCTTGCATTTTCTGACCTGCGAAAATCCTATTCTAGAAATATTCGGTTTTATTTTGGGGAGGGGCAAATGGGCTGCCCCATTTTCTAGCTGCTTCCCTAGTTCACCAACAAGTTTGGGAAATCTAAATAAACCAACAAATAAATAAATAAATCATCTTCACAAATAGTGGGGGGGGGGCTGGNATCATCTTCACAAATAGTGGGGGGGGGGGCTGGAGGAAGGGATGGCAAGTTCCAGAAAGTTTTTCCCCCCGCTCTCCCTCTCTCTCTCTCTCTCTCTCTCTTTCCTTTTATTATTTATTGTGAAAAGTGGTAAACATTTCCCCTGTTTGACGGCGTAATTGTGTAAATCTTATTAACCATATGCATATATTTACTGTGGTGCTAGCCAGTGTTAAATGGATTTTAAATTATATAATTACTGACAGCTCTCTCATCCTAAATGGATATTTGAGGGTGGGGGCCATGGTGAAAAGGGTCTCCACAGCGCCACAGTGTCTCTTTCTACCGAAAACCCTGCTTTCCTCTTTCTTTTCTTTGAAATATTGGGAAAGGGGTTTCTAGGAGAGAGGCCCCTGTGTCCTCCCTCTGGAGAAAAAGTTATTGAAATCCAAGGAAGGAAAAGAAAGAGGAAGGAAGGTAAAGAAAGAGAGGAAAGAAGGTTATGAGAGAGAGGAAGGAAAGAATGAGGGAAGGAAAAGGAAGGAAAGAAAAGAAAGAGGAAGGAAGGAAGGAAAAGAAAGAGGAAGGAAGGAAAAGAAAGAGGAAAGAAGGAAGGAAGGGTCAAAACCTCCCTTCTTCCCATCCTAATTTCCTCTTTCCAATTCTCCCCTTCTTTATATCTTCCTTTCTTTTTCTATGCACCCCAGGAAGGAAGAGAAGGAAGGAGAAAGGGCAGGAATGAAAGGAACAGCTTCACCGCCTGGCTCAATTTATTCGCGTGCCCAGCGCTGGCTTATAATCTTTGTTTAATGTTGCATTTCTGAGCTAAGAAGCCCTGTATCAGCGGTTAGATATTTAGTTGTATATAATTTACACCCTGATCGTGAATCGATCCGACACCTCTGGATGGAGTCTCTCTCATTTTTCACGCTCCTTCCGAGGTGCTGAAATAATATCTTCTCATTAGGAGGCTGCGAAGCCCGGCTAATTTATCCAAACTGTCAGTGCCTTGTAGAACCTCAGGTTAAAAATAAATCAGCAAAGAAACCGCCCCATCACTTCTCCCCAGCCCGCTCCTGTTTCCCAGCCACCTCCGCCGCCCCCCCAAAGGACCACACTACCCATGTGGCGCTCCCAAACCCACCCAGGGAACCGACTCAACCTCAACATTCAGCTCCCTTCCTTCTTTAGACTCGGGACTTGGGGGCCTCCCTGCCAGTGTGAGAAAGAGAGGAATTTCCCCACTGCTTGGGGGGGGGTCAGTGGCCACCTTGTTCACAGGTTCGGCCAGAGCCATTGAGGGAGCACTAGATCATCGGCCCCAAAATACGTTTTTTCCCAAAGTTACGAGGGGAAGCCATGCTACTTCCAAAGATCGCTGGTCACTTTCAAAAGCTTTGTCAAGGCCAGCTCGTCAATTTCACCTCCTAAGAAACCTGCCAGGCTTTGGGCTCCAGTGGACGAAATCAAGAGAGTTTAAAACTCAAAACCAGGAAGGAAACAGAGCCCCAACGCACCCACCGCCTTTTCACTTGTGCCTGAACTCACACAAACTCGCCCCCTAGCAATAAAGACAGCAACGATCCCTTCCTGCTCACCCCAAAAGAGGGGAAGAAGAAGCAGAAGGAGGGGGGAGAAAAAGAGGGGGGTAGAGAGGGAGGGATCCCACCTCGAGACCCAAGCACCCAATTTCCAAAGCCATTAATTTGCTTTGGGTAGTTTATTCGTGAAGAGCTTTCGCCTGGCAAACGAGGCTCTTGAAAATTACGTCGATAATTAATTGTGCAAATTTGTTTCTATTAAATAAAAATAACACGTATTGAAGAACTCAATTAGCATTAATTAAGCTTGATATCCTAATTTGGAAGTTGTGTAATAGAAAACAAGCCTTTTCGGAAGAAGGGGGGTTTCCCCCTTTTTCTCCCCAAGCCCTGGCAGCTTCCCCCCTCCCTTCCCCCTCCCTCTCCCCCTCCCCCCTGCCCCCCCTTCCCCTTCTCTGCTTGCTGGAGAAGGAGCGAAGGCGGCCTCGGCTGCCTTCGGCTTGGCGTCCCTTCCTCCGCGCCCCCCCCCCTCGCCCCCTTCTTCCTCCCCTCTCTCTCCTTGGAGAATTGGAAATGAGAGATGGAGACGGGGAAATCAGGAGGTGCTAAATTAGCTGACTGATCCGCGCTTATTGCCGCATACACATCCCCCCATTATAGGAGCTTTCGGCAGCCTTCTCTTAATATTCCAGGCATGGAGAGCAGTCTAGATAGCAGATTTATCAAATGGGAAAATGAATGTATGATGATCAGTTAAATTGAAAATCAGCCCCTGCATGACAGGCCGACCTGACACCTCCGTAATTAGAAAGAAAAATGATAGCGTCCGATGCATAATAGAGCAAAAACAATTTACACTCCCCCATAATGATCCGGCGTTCAAATTGAAAATTTCTCCTGGTAGAAATTGAATTCATAAAGTGTGATTCATGGCGGACGCATCTCCTAGAGGCTGCCTGGAACCAGATCGATTGATAGTTTGTCTAGAATCACACAGGCTCCTGCTCCGGGGTTGGGTTATTTTTTTTTCCGAGGGGGAAGAGAGGGGAGGGGGAGAGGGGTGAGGGGAGGAAGGGGGAAAACGCCCCCTCTAAACTGCTTAAGTAAATCAGTAATTTCACCTTAAGGACAAACGAATGTGCGAGCAGCGATACCCAACATTCAAAACGCAGATCCATTATACATGAGTTCCACACACCCCCTCGCTTTTTTTCCTGCCCCCTCCCGGAGCCTTCCCCCCCCCCCAATCCGGCCTGCCTGCCTGGCCACGGTTCCCACCACCCAAATGAAACAGTCCGCAAATTGCAGGAGGGAGCCGATTTATCGCGCGAGTACAAACCTTGAATAAAATAACCAACATTTTTATGCGCAATTTTCTGCTACACTTTCTCAAGTTAAATGACATTTTAAATACAGTTGGACGATTGGGCGGGAGGGGGGGCTCGGCACGGCGAGGGAGGAGGAGGAGGGGTCGGGCGAGGGTCGGCAGGAAAAACCTTGATTTGACAGGAGGCAGATTGTGGGGGTCGGGTGGGGACACGAAGAGCCACCTCCTCCATACCCAGATTGGTGGGCGAAGAAGTTCCAAATTGTTTTTTTGGGGGACTTAAGGATGTGCGGTGGGGGGGGGTTGTCTCTCCTTGTTTTTCACAGCTTTTAGAGCGCGGGATTCATTCTTCTAGCGTGGGGTAAGATGAAAGAGGGAATAAATGAAGAATTTATCACAGAATGCTGGGATAGATCTGAGCTGGCTTAGGGTGACCTCTGTGCACACTCTCAGCATACGTGCCTTGGCGCCTTCCCTTCCATTTCTTACCTATCGGCTTTGTTTGTTTTTTACGACCTCCGGCAACTTTATCCACACGAGTCCGTCCTCTCGAGTTTACCATCATGTTCTTTCTCTATTTCCCCTTTAAGCAAAAAGAGGGTTTTGTTGATTTTTTTTTCCCCATTTCGCCCGGATTTCCCCCTTCCCGCTCCTTACCTCTCTCATCCCCTATTCCAACTTTCTTGCTTTGATCTATTATTCACTGCCCCCCCCCCATAAGCCCGTCTCCTAGAGAGCAAATATCAGAGTCACTGAGCGAAAATTATGTAAATATTATTAAAGGGACTCAGGCTTAGAAATTCATTTGCTTCGACAGAGAGAAAAGAAAAAACGGGGCATGGGGAGGGGGGTGAAGAGAGAGAGAGAGAGAAAGAAAGAGAGAAAGAAAAAAAGAAAGAANAGAGAGAGAAAGAAAGAGAGAAAGAAAGAAAGAAAGAAAGAAAGAAAGAAAGAAAGAAAGAAAGAAAAAAAAAACTGTTCCAGTCCTTCTGATTATTTTCAATTTATTTGCAAATAAAGGCCTGATGACCAGAAGGGATCAGAGATATTTAACGAGGCTGTAAACATAATTCCACTGCGCACAGACTCACCAGAATTAATGGTTTTAATAATTGGCAAGACAATTTCAGGGGAATTGCTTGGAGTTTTAAGCACCCTGCAAATTTCAAGAGACGGGCGGGGCGGGAGAGATAGATAGATAGATTGATTTTTAAAAGATTGTTGGGTTGAAGGCTGTGGTGGCAGGTTTTTGTGTGAGGGGTGTGTGTGTTTACTCTTATTATTATTATTTTTAGACCCAGCCAAGTTTGCTAATATATCTTTGGTGCAGCTGTCTTCCAACCCCCAAAGGTTCCCCAAGGACCCCCAACCCTATTAGAACAAATGCGTTCGCCTTTTGTATAAAGAGAGAGGGAGAGAGAGAGAGAAAAGGGGGCGAACATTTGCGGCGCCTGTCCTATTACGCACGACATATGATCAATAGGCTGATAACGCCACAACATCAATATAAGCGACAGAACAATGAAACATATCATTGGACATCTATCTTAATATAGCTAGCTACAAGAGGACTGACAAAGGGGGGAGGAGGGAGAAGAAAAGAGGGAAGCTCAGCCCGGGAGGGGGCCGGTGCCAGCCCCCTCATGAAAATTCCGGCCCACGTCTTCCCATCTCCGCTCCAATATGCGCGCCCACCTCCCTCAGCTACTGAGGCTATTATTTTCCAATTTCAATTTGACACCCCAGCCTTTCATGCTAATTCTATTATTGTAGGAAGTTTATGTGATTTCATATCACTAGAAATCGGTAATGTATAATAACCCTTTGGGCGAGAAAAGCGAATCCCCGCAGCCGCCAACGGGAAAATAATTACTTTCATATCAAAACGCACCAGGAGCTGGCCTGGTCCTTACAGCCTGAAGCTGCTAACCTCGTGTGGGGAGGGGTTGGTGGGGTGTGGGGGCGGGGAGGGGGAGGAGGGGGTGAGAAAGGAGGTTAGGGGGAGTGACGGTGAGTCTGGAAAAAAAATACGGAAAGCGGTGGCCTTGGCGGAATATATTTGTTAAGCAATGAACCCGCGGAGGGCATAGCTAGAAACAACCGTTAAAAGGTAGTATTTTTTAAAAAAAAATAAGGTTTTTTTATTTATTTAAACAAATCCGATGCTCCTTTTGAAGCTACTCTTTCAAATCCAATCCAAAACGACCCCTCTCCGTTTTAACCAGGAGGTTATTGCCGTTTCTTAAAAAAAAGAAAAGGGGGGGGGGAATGTTATTTTTATTTTCTTTTTTTTTTAAAGCGAAGACGAAGAAAAATGCCAGGTCTGATTTTTAAACAGATTTTTATTTATCAAAAAAAAGTGTGTAATTTTTTTCTCTTTTTTTTTTTACATATATAAATATCTTTAAACATTTTTGCAATTTACAAGGTTTGAGGAGTCGCTGTTGTGTCTGGTTGGTTGAGGGGGATTTTTTTTTAACAAAAGCAAAACAAAAACAAAACAGTTTGCATTCAGGTCAAGTCCAGCTTCGGGCAAAAGAAAAATACCCTCCCCACACTCCCCTGCCTCTCGGAGCTTCTTTTGGGAAAGAAACAAAAGAGGATAAAATTAAATTATATTTAAAAAATTATCCTTCTCCCCCCTCCTTTAAAAAAATATACCGGTCACCTGATTTCAAGAGGGCAAAGTTAGAACCTGGGAAGGTTTTGGGGGGAGGGAGGCGAGAAGAATGGAAAAATAGAGGTCGCGAACTGGGGGCGGGGGGGGGGGATGGAGAGAATCTAAGAGGAGAAACTTTGGGAATGTGAGAAGTTTCGACTGATCCATAACGCCCACCCCCACCCCCGCCCGCAAGGAATCTAGCAGATAAAGATGCCAAACTGGCCCCTCCCTCCCTCCCCCCTCCTAGTCCATATCCACCTCCTCACAGTCCAAACTGTTGGTCTCCGTCGCACAGTCTCTCTCCGTCGTGCGGCAATCCGGATTGCCTTTGGCGTGGGCGGCCTCCTTGGGGGGCGACGACGAGCCGCCGCTGCCCTCCCCCTGGGAAGCCGAGTCGCCGCCGAAGGGCGCGGGGGAGGCGGCCGAGGAGCAGGGGGCGGCCAGCGGCGAGGCCAAGACCTTCCTGGGCAGGGAGGCGCCGCCGTCGCCCGGCGTGGAGATGGCGGCCGTGCTGCTACTCTTGGGGGGCGCGGGGTCCGGGCTGGGGTTGGCGGCGGGGAGCGGGGAGCCTCGCTGGGGCGCCTCCTGGGCCGGGTTGCTCTTCAGGGCGGCCTGGGGCACGATGAAGCCCAGCGGCTGCGTGATGGGGTAGAGCAAGAAGTGGCCCTTGCCGATCAGGGTGCGCGCCGCAGGGGCGCAGGGGGCCAGGGCGGGCGAGAAGTCCAGCGCCGTTTTCCGCCGAGGCGGGGAGTCCGACAAAAGGCTCTCCACACTGAAGGGGTTGAGCTTGGGGTAGCCGCCGGGCAGTGCAGGGGGCCCCGCGCACTCCGATCCTGACGGGCCCCCCGGGTGGTCCTTGGCGGCGCAGCGGCCCGGGTAGAAAGCCGAGGCGGCGGCCGGGTCGCACCCGCCGGGCAAGGGCGCGTGGTGGCCGCTGCTCGAGGGCGTCTTGCAGCTGTCGGGCGGGTCCGGGGACAGGCCGCCCCCGCCGCCGCCGCCGCCGCCTCCCCCGCCGTCGCTGTCGGAGCTCTGCGTGCTGCTGTTGACCGAGAGGCCGCTGGGCGAGTGGAGGCCGCGGGCCTGGCCTTTCAGCAGCTTCTTCTCGTGCTTGCGCTTCTTCTTCTCCATCTTCTCCAGCTCCTTGCGCGCGATCTCCTCCGGATCCATGGGCTCCCCGCTGCAGGTAGTGGGATGCGAGTTGTGGGCCGGCCGGCCGGGACCCTTTTTAGTGTTTTCTTTCTTGCGCCACTTGGCCCGGCGGTTTTGGAACCAGACCTACACACGGGAGGAGAAGGAGAAGCTGTTAACCGCCGGGCTCCCTCTCCCCCCCACCTGGAGGCCGCGGGGGGGGGGGNCTGGAGGCGGGGGGGGGGGGGGAGACACCCAGGTCGGGCCCTCCGCGTCTGGGGCTCGGCAGTAATGGAGGAAGCAGGCGAACCGCTAAAAAACAGGGAATTGGTCCTCAGAATAGGTGGCGGTTTGCGCGCCGCCTTTTGACGGATATTTAGAAGAAAGCAGGGGAAAGGGGGTCTTAGGGTTGTTGTTGTTTTTAGAGACCGGGGGAGCTTCTCCCCCAGGCAGAAAAGTTCGCAAAGGCTGAGGAAGGCAGGCGAGGGGTTGAAAAGCGTAGGGCGTTGGAAGCGTCGCTCCAAGAAAAAAAAGCCAGGAGATTCGGATCAAAACATCAGGGGCTTTTTTGCCCCTCCGCTCCCCTGGTCCTTTCTTCCCAGTCCACGAGGAGGGGAGCGAGGGGAGTTTTGGGGAACAGGGTTTCTGCTTCTCCACGCACCCCCCACCCCCACGGCTGCTTGCATACAGCCCACGCCGCATCCTTTGCCCAGCATCCTTTCTTTGCCATTCCCCAAAAGAAGGGTTTGGGCCTGAGGAGCGATCCTATGCGTTCTCTGTTTCTGCAACGGCTGGGGTGGGGGTGCGGGTTATATCTTAGTTTTGTTTTTGAATGAAAGATCGCTGCCATAAGCGGGAGAGAAGCAGAAATTGCGCAGAAGGGGTGGGAGGAAATCAGGAGTGGAGAACTTCGTAGTAAGAAAAATCCGCAGGCAACCCACCTTCTCCCTTGCGGAGCGGATAGTGGAGAAGGGGGGGGGGGTTTCCACCACAAAGGACTGAGAGTTTGAGGGTCTCTAACACCTCATAAATTTAGGAAAGCGCGAAAGAGGAAAACCTTGGAGGAGAATCGGTCTACCTCGGTAGGAGCTTATCTCGCTGGGGTTTCGCAGCGGGAATTGAGGCCACCCGGCCTTTTCTCCGCAGCTCCAAGGCCGCCGCGGCCGTCACCTCCTGACTAGGATTTGTTTGGGGGGGAGAGTGGAATTGGGGAAAGAAAAACTCTGACCCCCGTCGAAGATCAAGGCTTAACGGCCCCTCCCCGAAAAACCAAAAGCCAACGTCCCGGAGGAACTGGCCATATTTAGCAGCCCTCTCCCACTATTTTAATCCCAATTTTAAACCTTAATGAGATGGGAGAGAAAACGCGGAGACGACACAATTTGTAGCCTGGGGGGCTGGGGGGGGGGGGNGAGGGGAAAAATTGGGGTGGGGAGAGAAAAACGCATCTCAGAAGGGATGTTTTGGGCATCCATGATTTGACATGAGGTCTTCAACCGAATAATCTCCTCTGAAAAATTCCCCTCGTTTTTTTAAAAAATCATATATTATTTTTTCTAAATCGTAACCACAATAAAAATAACCCTCCTAATCGGTCTTTCCGTCGCTCATTCCTATTGCAAACCTCAACCGAGAAAACTTTAAAAAAAAATTAAATAAGCACATTGAGGGGGAAAAAGAACAACAATCTAAGACCCGTTCATTTAAACAATCAGTTTTCCAAATTAAACGGCGATTTAAATGGGAGAATTATGAAGGCAAACGTTGTTGCCTTATTTTATTATTTGTTTTAAGGAAAGGGGCGAGAGGGTTTCTTGAATAGCCAGTTTTATTTCAGATTGTGTGTGCGGTGTTTTTTTTAGCCGTCCCCAAGGTAAAATCGGCTGGGCTGGGAGCTGATTGCCATTCCTGTTATTTTTCTGTTTTGTTTTTTAACTGCCTCGGTGTTAGCTTCCTCCAGCCCTTGTCAGGCAGAATTACTAATTATCGTATTAGAGGGGAAATCAAGGATCTTGACTTCAGTCAAAACCCTTGAACAGATTGGATAAAAGGATTTCGAAATAGAAGAGGTCAAAAGGAGGCAGGGAGGGAGGGAGGGCAGGAGTATTTTGTAAATACATTTTTGAGACCAGGCCTGCTTAGATTAATCGGAACCTTTACTAGTGGGAGAAGGCAAAGTGTTGGGAAATGTTTCGTTGCCTTTTTGAAGGTTATTTTATGCATCTTCCAAAAGGCGCGTGAGAGGCATTTCAGGCCGAAATCGCCTCGATTGAGATATCTTTCTGATTGTCGGCTTGGAATTTCATTCCAGGGGCCTTTGGGGGATCTTAGCTTTGGGGTTTTTTGGGGGGAGATCCTGGAGGGGTTTTGCCAAGCTGAGAGAGCTCACCCCTCCCTCCTCCAGCCTTCCAAATTCAAACCTTGGGTTCTTGAACCCAATTAATTGGCCCCCTTTGAAGCTCGAGTGGGGTGGAGTATTAAAAGCAGGCGCGTTTGCGGGTGGGTGGATAAGTAAGGAGAAAGGGCCGAGGGATGGAATGAAGTCACAGGGAGGGAGGGAGGGATTTAAAATCATTCCAGGATTTACCACGCCATTCTTGCAACCCCCATCCCATCCGATCCCCCCACACACACACACAAATACAAAACGCCACGTTGATCATATATGACTTTTGCAAAAATTTAAAGCCGATTCGTTTGATGCAAATAGTGGCTTTCTTTTTTTTCAGAGGGGGGGGGAGGAGAGGAAATAAGCGGAAAAATAACCCCAAGAATTGCAAATTTGCCCCCTCCCTGAAGGAAGAAGCGCGGACGGTGCAATTGCGCTGGCCTTGAGAAGGGAATGCGGAGCCGGAGAAACGGCTGAGCGACCGCAGCTTCTCCGCCTCGGCTCGGGCTTGACTCGGCGGCCAAGACGGAGGAGAGGCAGGCCTGCTTAAGCTCCAGCCCTGGGCGGCGAGGAAGGGGCAAGCGGAACCCCCCGTTTACCTGCACTCGCGACTCCACCAGATCCAGCCGCAAGGCGAGGGCTTCCCGCATAAAGACGTCGGGATAATGGCTTTCGTTAAAGGCTTTCTCCAGCTCTTCCAACTGCCAACCCGTGAAATTCGTCCGGGTCCTTCGTCTCTTGCACCCGGGACTTTCCTTGTCCGGATCCACCGAGTCTGGGGAGGGAAAGCAGAAAGGGAGCTAAAGGAAACGAAGCTGAACCCGCCCCCCTCAACACACACACGCACCCCCATAGGAATCTCCTTAGAAGCGTTTCCACGCAAGAATATCTTCAAAACGTCCAGTCATGGGAGAAACGGAGAGAAGTTTTTTTAGACCCCAAGCCTGGTGCAACCCTCATCTGCCCCACATCTACACCTTTTCCCTTTTATTTACTTTATTTTAGAACATTTATATTGCCACCTATTCGCCCAGGACGACCCAAGACGGCTTACACCCTTTGCTCCTAAAAGCGCCCTTCTTTGGAAACCAAAGCGGCTGTTTAAAAATAGATTATTCAAAGAAGTAGAAGGGCGGGGG
>BHFT01017969.1:0-56902 GCA_004320025.1 Laticauda laticaudata | reverse complement strand
CATTGACCAATTCGGGTATCTCTTTCTTGCATTGAACATTTAAACTCTTTCTAGAATCTAGCCCATTCTATAATTCACTCTTTATTTATAGTAGCAATTTGGTCAAGCATCGGTTTTTTCTTCTCATCTCTCTCACTCTTCTGGCGTACGCTTGTTCAAAACCACAATCTTCCTTAATCTGTATTTCAATGTTTTCTTCTCTTGCACTTGCCAATATTTTGCATTTTAATGGCTTTTTTTTGTAAATCTTGATTTGTGAACTGTCTCTTGGTAGGCTATTTCTCATTGTGTTATCTTGTGAAGAACTCCGATAGACCTCATCATATTTCCATCTATCATCTTCTCTTCAGTTATTTCAAAGACTTCATCAATATTTTCTTATCTATCTCAGCGCTAGAATTTTTCCTTTTTCTTCCCTCTTTTTGGAATACTGAGATAAAATTCTGTATCTATCCACTCTCCCATCACAGCATACCCTTTATTTCTTCAACCACAGTGTATCTGTTTTCAGTCTCCAATCTCTCTTTCTGCTTTGTTATATGTCTTCTTCAACTTTTTAGTATTCTGTCATGCATAGCTTCATCATCAGTTTGTTGGATGTTCTCCATCTTTTTTCATTGGTTTTCCCTGTTCCTTGTTTCAATGTTCTCGTCTTTCTTCGATGTTTCTCTGATTACTCTTTTCAATATTCTCACTCATTTTTTACTGTTTTGAGATTCCTTTGCATAAATCATCTGACAGGGTTTCTTTCTTCTTCTTTCTCTTGCCTTAACATTGTCTACTAATGGAACGTTGTCCTCCAGAATGGTGGAGAGAGAGAATGGGAGTTTAGAACTCAGAGCTGTTAGTTGTTACTCATTTCAAACCAAAATTTCAAATCTCTAGGTTCTTCTCTAGCCTTATATCTATTTATGGAGATAGACCGACATGTGTATTCCACTAAAAGAATAGTAGGGAAAAAAGAAGCCAATAGAATAATAATAAAAAAAGATAATGAATAAAATTTCTTCAGGTGCTTGTATACTTAATCCAATCAATTGCGTTGGAATATACGATGTGAAAGAATGCAAAGAATGAAGAAAAAGACATAAACATGCACAAAAAGAGAAATAAAATTGAAAATCCTGAAGAAGACAGAAAAGTGAAGGGATGGAAAGTTAAAAAAAAACGAGGAAAATTCTTCAGGTTTTCTACACCTTAATCCATTTAAGAGGGTCTCAAATATAAAAGGCTGCAGAGGAAGAAGAAAAAAAAAGGCCAAGAAGACTAAAAAAGAGAAAAAAACAGTATGGGAGGTAGATGGAAAGACAAAAATACCAGCAAGGCAGAAAGAGGAAAAAAAAAAAAGACTACACCGCTTGAAAAGAAAAGGAAGAAATCATTAATACTCAAAAACTTTTCTAAAATACTAAAACCAAGCCGTAAAAATTTACTTCAAAAGACAAGCAAAAAAAATAAAGAAATACAAGTTCCACAGGCTAAAAAGAAACAGCCTATTCAAAAAGTAACTGGTTGAGAAGCGGTAGTGCAGCTTTGGAAAATCAAAAAGAAACACATTGCACTTGTTTAGTTATCTCAAGGCTCTTATTATAGCACTCTTCTCCAAAAACTTATTCACCTTCTTTCCTATAAACTTCAACACCATACTCCAGCTTTGATAAGAACCAGAAAAGCACCTGCAATATACTCTCCATGCTGTTCCCTCTATCTTATTCAAATTGCCTCCTTTTGAAAAAAAGTCTCAGTTCTTTTTTTTCTCAGCTTTGTCTGGTCACAAGAGAAATTAGAATATTTCCAAGCCTCTAGTTAGGCAGTGTTACAAAGTTTCTTGCTTTCACTTTGCCCCTCCTTTTCCAAGCAAAGTATAATAAGGATATAAAAAAGAAAGAAAAAGGATATTTAAAAAAAAGAAATAACAAAAGGAGTTTCTAGCTTAGAATGTTACAAAATCAAGAAGGAGAAAAAATAGATGAATAAAAAATAGTCCAGTTTCAAAATATAAGACCATGTATAGAATATCAATGAAAAATCCACAATTACTTTGACATTCCTGTTTAAAATTGCCACTCATCATTCTGTCAAAACTTTTACAGATTCTTTCTTTTCCTTAGGGTGTCCTTTCAAATCTTAAAAAAGAAAAAGGTCTCACCAAACCGGCACACTCTGCTCTTCTGTTCCTTCATTTTGGGCTGTCCCAACTTCAGCAGCTTTAATGGCTGCCTCTTTGCTTCTGGCAAGAAGAGCTTCTCCTGGATCTACCAGGGATTTTGTGGTATTCCTGGGATTGACAGAATGTGCTCTTCACTTTCACCATCTCTTCGGGATGGTTTAGATCCAAGTGGACTGTCCAGGAACAAAGATATCAGCAGCAATCTCAGACCTCCAAGATTGCATGCCATATCGTCGTGACGCCAGCTCCGCCCTCCCTATTTCTCACCATTTTTAAAAACTCAATATCTGGAACTTTCCCTTCTTCCTATTTTTTCCATCCAACCAGCCTGGATTTCATGGATCACTCACAAACAAACCTGTTTTGATACTACTTGTCTGAGAAACTTCTCTGAGACCAGCCAAGGACAGTTTTGCTGTTGCCACTTTCTGTAGACCTCCATCCTGACTGTTTTCATTAACTACTTTTTTATTAACTTATATCGACTAATAGTTTTGAAGTTGTTTGCTCTTAAAATTTAACAGAGTTTAAATCTGATTATAACCACAGATGGGGAGAGCATCAAGGCATTAGTAGAGGAGAGGTACCCATGACTGAATCTCAGCATCTCTGACATGTGATCACTCAATCTCAAAAAAGGAGACACTTCATATCAAATATTAAAAGATTTGACAAAGAATTTTAAGTAATTCTTTAACTTCTAATAAGGTTCTTTGTACTTCTTATTTGGTTGTTCTATTTTACTTTATTTGTTTAGTTTTATGTTTTAATGAAGGGATATTTCAAAACAGATTTTTTGTCTGTGTATCTATCTGTCTATCTATAATGTATGATGCATATAAAGAATGCTGTTTTGCTGTCTTGACTTTTTTGACCTTCTTCTTGGATGCCCTACCCTGATGTTTGCAATCTAAAAGATATGACAACACAACAACAGCTGAATAAAAAGAGATGAGGAAGTAGGGTAAAGCAAGGATAATCTGGTTCAACAGTATTTGCAATTTGCATTTTGACCAGCTGGGATAAAAGCTGTTTCAATCGTGAGGAAAACCAGCAGCAGTTATCCTTTCAGCAAAGATAATAAACTAGTCCCACTGCTCTTTTGTATGTATGATAGAGAGTGATTAATTTGGCTATTTGCAGTTTCAGATAAAAAAAACAACAACACTTGGTGGTAGCACCAAGCTAACCTTGACTGAGCCCTAAACCTAATGACAGTCAGATATAGAGAGTATGTGCTATAAGCTAGTTTAGGAAATCAAATCAAAATAAAAAGAGCCATCTACATGATGGAAGACAGTGATAAATTACTTTCATCTTTTTGAAAAGAAAACTGCATAGATACATCTACAAAATAATCTGTAGACTTTACTGTTATTTATTTCATAAAAATATTTAGTGGTTTGTATGGGCCTGTTACATGGAACTGTCTTTGTTGGCTTTCTGTCTATGGCTGGACATTTGGTATTTGTGAGATAGTGGCTGTATCATATGAAGTTTTATATATGAAGCTGAGCGCACAAACACTAGGGATTTAGCCAGCAACTTGTTGAATGCAGAAAGGAGATTACACAAATACCCCATGTGAATGCAGCAGACAGAACTGGATAATAGCAGCAGTCTGTAGCTATTGCCCACATAGCAGGATGCAATCACCTAACAGAAGATTTTGGTTTGTATTGCCGGTGATGTGTTGTGCGAAGTTTTGATTTCCACATAATAACTTTAACTTAATAATATTTAAGTTTTATCAGTGTATAGAACTATTGATGATAGGAAATACATTTCAGGAGGGCTATGCATTTGGCTGAGCTGGTTTATTCATTATCAAATACAGTTGGATGCTTGCTTTTCAATATATTTTGCTTGGTTATTTTGATAAAATTAAGAGTCCCCCCTTCCCCTTTCTTAAAAAGAAAACTAAGCAAAATAAGGTTCATTTTTATTTTTATACAGAACCAAGCTACTGCATGCCAAACCCTATTATTATAAATGCTGCACTATGCTATCATAAATAATTGATTTTTGTTATAAAGCTATTTAGAGGCCATAAGGCATCTTCAAACTTGCAGAAGAATACATTATAATTTTTTCACTCTTAGCTACCTGTTGCTTTCTTCTGATTATAAATACCTTGTGTTAACACTTGCTCAACTTCTTCATTCAGAATGACAAAAATTGTTTTTGATGTCATAACAGAAAAACAAATTTATGTACCAGGTGAATCAAAGAGAATAATAGCTTAACAGTGTTAATTTGACATACTTTATAATCATGGTGTCACGGTGGCATCACACAACATATTGCAACTTTCCCCCCCTTTGCAAACAAGGTGTTGGTGTTCATCCAGCCCACAGGCTACAAGTTTGACAGCCCTGCTTTATAACAAGAGCCAATTTAATCAAATAAGTCTACCAAATCTGGATGCAGAATTATTGAAGACTTTCATAACAAGATAGCAAAGGCTTACATGGTAGTCACCCACATTTCTGGTACTCAGATCTTATAGCCCTAACTCAAACAAATTCTGAAAAGCTGAAGGGCAAATTACCACTTCCTTCTTTCTTGACTAATTGGTCTTGTTTCAGTGAGGATGTTGATATCCATTCATATATTATTATAGAATATCTGAAACCAATTATGAGGATTAGTCACAATTTTTCAATGCAGATTTTATAGCAAATGATGGTTGTCTTCTATGCTATAGTCCTTAGCTTGTCATAGATACTTGAGGGAATTTTGAAAGTGCTGAATATTAGATGCAATAATTTTGCTATTGTTGCTTAAAAGCACATGAATTACTGCTTTATGACATAGATGTGTTAAACATTCAATAAGATTAATGTCTCAAAGGTCCAAGGCAGGACCCGGTTAGGTTCAAAGCAAACATACTCAGTAATCAAAAGGAATAGCAAACCAAACTTTATTCCTCAAAAAACAGTCTAGAGCTTCGGTACACAATGAGTAGAGAACAACAGAGTCCCTTGCAAAGTCAGTGGTGAGAGCTCTCACATCCCAGTTCACTTTGTAGTTCAGAGACCATACCCTCATGCCGTCCAGCCACACCCACCAATCACCTAGCATCCAGTAGTCAGCGGTTGCAGCCTTCCCTTCCTTCCAGCAGCTGCAGCAGCAGCAGCACTTCCTCAATGCTGGAGGCATGTTCCAGGCCTCTCACACCATCAGCAGCTGCAGCAGCATTCCCTCCTAACCAGAGGCCCAACCAGCAAAGCAATCAGCTCGTAAAAATCAGCTGGCAAGCACATCTCAGGCATCTTAGGCCGTTCACATCTTCAATGAGAGCGGCATTCCCTTCTGACCAGAGACCCAATCCTTAAACAATCAGCTGGTGAGCAGTTAATTGGTGAGCACCCAGAGGTCCTGCTTCTACAGCTGCAATCTTGCCTATCACTCCCGTTGCTCCCTTGGTTTCCCTGGCTATATGCTGCTTCATGGTTGAATATGTCCACCCCCACCCCCACCCCCAGGTTTTGTAAGTCCCAGATCGGGGCTCAACATGCAGTTTCCCCCTACTAAGATGCACCTGGAAGACAAGATAGAGTCGTTAGGCAGGGCAGCACAGCATGTATTCCCCCCCTTTAGTTTGTGAGGATATTTATATGGTCATTTGAGAGATATTTCCAGTGGAATTTCCTAAGCAACCATGGGGGCATCATGTCCTGGTCTCCCACTCACAGGGGTTGGTGGAGGGATACCCTTTTCACTGTTCCATGTATTGTAGTTTGCCCCCACAGAGTTGGGGATCTAATACCTGGGCTATTTCATACTGGTCCCCCCCCCCCNTTCATACTGGCCCCCCCCCCCCGCTGGACCTGGTGATGGAGGGAAAGGCTGCATATTGGAGTCTTCCACAGGTTTCAGTAGGTTGCTGTGGAACACAGGGTGAACCCTACCTAGTGAGGATGGGAGTTTCAACCCCATGCCTTGGCTGGAACTTCCCTACTGCCATTGCTTCTCCCTCATCTGAGACTGTCATCAAGGATTCTGCCTGGTGTGCTCCCCTGGACCATTCCGGGTCTTTTGGGGAGGTCTTGTGGTTTTAACCAGAGCTGCTGGCCTGTGTCTTTGGTAGTTGTGACACATTCGTTGTGCATTCAACCACATGAAAAGAGGTTAAACCAGTGCAACTTTATTTTACTTTGAAATCTCTTCAATTAAAAAAAAGTCTGAGGAAAGAAAAAAAATCCTATCACCTTCTTTTTTTGTGCCATTATCACTATCTCCTTGTAGCAATTCATAAAAAAATACACTGCAAAAAACTCCATTTATTCAGTTCTAAAATCATAAGTAAAAAGTTTTAGGTAATTTGAGTCAAGGCACTCAGGGTGAAGATTACTGGGGTGAGAACCCTCTTGGAATGTAATGGAATAGAACAGAACTTTGGCCATGAGTGATTCAACACACAAGGAATTTGTCTCCAGTCCAAAAGCTTTCAATGTACATGCAAAACAACAGTGTAATAATAATCATAATACTGTATACAATTTTGAGCAACATGTTTTCAAAAGATGTTTACAGAGTAGTGAAGGCTCAAAGCAATATAATTAATATCATACAGGGATTTGAGAATATGCCTTATGAATATAGTCTGAAGAAAACTGGATATTCAGAATATAAGAAGGAAGATCTAAGATAAAAGAGACACAAGAGAGAGACAATATTATCGTTAATTGGATGAAAACACTCTACATATCCAAGTTTGATTTGAAAGTATTCTCCTCTTTCAGACTCATGAACACATATGTGTCTTTCTTTCAGGCACATGGACACATACATAGTGAAAAGATGAGGCTGTAATTTTACCTTGTATGTTCATTGTGGTTCCTCAAATCATGAAAGAACTATTGAAATAATTGTCCTGGTAAGGAGAAAAACTGAATTAAGAATCATGACAATACATTTTCCATCCCTTCCTATTGATCTCTAAGTAGAAAGGAAGCAAATGAAAAATCCTTTTTATATCCTTCAGTCCAACATCCAAATATGGCTCACAGTGATTGATGATAATTACTGACAATTTTGGTCTCTACTGGTTGCAAAAAGGCAGCAGGATTTTAGTGGAAACATTAGAAACTATACAGATATGCACACATCTCTTCCTTTCTTTGAATAACCAATATGTCTACTTGCAAGGTTTATGGTTGAATAATCTAATAATTTATATACCATGTAAAAATATGTTTTCAGTTGATGCAAAAGATTTTTCTCAACAGTCTGCAGGAGATTTCTAAGGCTTCACACACTTTAGTTAACTCCCAGGAGTGAACTTCCCTAATAGGGTTTTTTAAACCAGTAATATGAAAAAAAAAAACCATGTAAAGTGCAGAGTGATAAGAGAAATAAGTAATGACATAAAGTACAACAGCACAGGCGTCTACCTCCATCCACAATAAAATTTAGAATAGCATAAAAAAAAATATGGAAGCAATCCTAAAACTTGTGGAAAATTTGGACTTTCAGTTTGCAGGGCTTCGGGGGTAGGCAGGAATCTGCGATCGTGCGCAGTTTCTGCCTGGGTGCGCCACTGGAGCATCCCAAGCCAGCTGGCTTCAGATCTAAGCCACCCTGTAGAGGTCGGTGAAGACAGGGGAAATTCCAGCAGGGTCGAGGAAAGCCACATCTTTCCTCCCCAGTTGGCTAAACTCCCTTTCCCAAAGGCGGTAGAGTGGCGGTCAGAAATGGCTGCCTCAAAGAATCCCTCATCCGGAAAGAATGTGCAGGAGGAAGAAAGTGCTGAAGTGAAAGTTTTGGCTGACTGGGATAAGAAACAACAATTAAGGCATCCTGGGAACCTCAAAATTTTTTGAGAAAAGGATACATCACTCCAAAAAGATTCGGAAGCAGCGAATGAAAGTGAAGGGAAAAAAAAATTTTCACTCTCCTTCCTTACGTTGACAAGTGACAGAGATGAATGAGAAATCGGAAAAATCTGCTTTGGCATCAACAGGTATTTTTAAGCTGGAAAATTAAATGCCAAGGGGAATAATAAAGATTCTCTGAATATAAAAAGGGAAAGAAGGATTTAATTTTTTTTTTTTTGCTGTACAGTGGGAAGGGAGAGGAAGAGCATAAGAACACGGTTTGGAAGGAGGAGAATAGCCTGGAATCTAAAGAAATCTAAAGTTTAAATTTTAACAGGAACTTCTAAAAAGATCATTTTAACTGAACTTTGTAATAAATACGAACCCCAGGAAAAAAGAAAATTAAAAAAGGAAGAAGGTGTCAAAAGAAACAGCTTGGTGTGTATTTGGATTGCTTGCTGAACTTTGGGAACTTTTGAAACTATAATTTTGAAGAACTTAAAAACACTTAGGTGTTTGTTTTAAAAGAAAAAAAAAAACTCTACAATGGCAATACTTGTGGATGAACTGAAAAATAGAATTTAAAAAACTTAAAAGAGAGGAACAAGAAGGGAAGGGCTCTCTTGAGTTCTGTTTTTTCATTGTCAGAAAATGACGAT
This sequence comes from Laticauda laticaudata, assembly GCA_004320025.1. NCBI lineage: Eukaryota > Metazoa > Chordata > Lepidosauria > Squamata > Elapidae > Laticauda > Laticauda laticaudata. Next base: position 48,251 of record BHFT01017969.1, on the reverse strand, counting down.
CTCCTACCTCGAGAAATTACAAGAAAAGCTACACAACAAGAGATTGGGACAAAGAAGAAGGCCATTATTAAAATGAACAAGTAAACTCTACTTGGTGGAAGAAAGGGAAAGAGGGGAAAGAGAATGGAGAATTTGAGTTACCTACAAAAACAACGCAAAAAAGGGAAAACTAAGGTGCAAAGTGATATAATGTGAGAAAAGCAACAGAAAACGGAATAGCAGAAAAGGGAAATCGACGTTGGAGAGACAAGGTGGGTAAAAAGGGCAGAGAGAAGTAAGAGAAGTTACAAGAGTGTGAAGCAAGATGTAAAAGAACAGGAACTTATTTAGAGTAATGGGTTTTAAAAATTTAATTGAAAAAAGTTGATTTCTGGCATAAGGTAAACATGATTGTATTGTTATATTTGTATTTAAGAAATAATGTTAGAAAATTGGGAAACAACGTAATGCATTTAGTGATAACATTTGTTGGAATAAAATAAATGGAATGAATTAAATGAGAGAATTAATTTAGAAAGGAATGGAACATTTAATGACATATGTTTTAAAAATGCAGTGAAGTGGGGGGGAAGTATTATGGAAAGTTTATAAGCGTTCCCTAGAAGGCATGATACCTACTTGAAAAGTTAATGTGTTAAAATATTTTAAAAATTTAAATGAATATTTACATTAATGATAAGAATTGAATTGGTATGGATCGTTGTTTTAATTATATTATATATTTTTCCCTTTTCCTTTTTCTTTTAAAATGTAGCGTGTAGCTGTTAATGTACTACAACAAGAATCCAATGGAAGTTAATGTTCTATATTAAGTGTTATAATTTTAGGGGAAAGATATAAAAGGCGTCATACTCCAATCAGTGACGCGTCAGGAGGAATTTTGTTTTAATGAGAAAAGATAATAGACAGCTGAAATAGGACAGGACAAAGAATTATAAATATAATGATCTGATTTGAGATGAACAAATAAAAAATAAAATTAAAGTTAAAAGAGGGGAGAAGCTATATAGAAAATGTAGAATGTAATGTAAGATATGGAATGGTACATAAAAATGAGCATGGAATTTGAATTGGTGTCTGTACAAAGAGATGTAACCCGGGATCGGGCTGCTTTCAGAAAAGAAGGTTTTCTTTTTTCATGTTCTGTGTTGTGTTAGTTTTTATGTTTGTTTCTAAAATCAATAAAATTTTCCTTCCAAAAAGAAAAAACTTGTGGAAAATTTGACCAATGGAATCACCTTTAAAAGAACTTGAGGAAACTGAAAAAGAAATCTTGTTTTAAAAGTAACTTGCCATGTTACTTTTGTATGTACTTGCATGTCTATAGTTTATGTAGTTAAGTCTCAAAATTTCCCGTTTAGAACTTTATCCATTTTAGTATCTCCATACTTTTATTTCTTTCAGAAATCAAAATGCCAACACAATCCTAAATTGTATTAAGAGCGGGATAGAATTCAAGATCACTATGAAGTGCTAAGTACTGCTTTATAAAGATTTAGTAAGACCACATTTAAAATGTTGCATTCAGTTTGGGTCATCATATTATAAAAAACAGAAAACATCTTGTAAGAGTGGCAAGAGAACAAACAAACATGATTAGGGGCGCTAGAATCAAAATATATAAAAAATGGTTGCAGGAATGGGAATTTATTAGGGATGGACATTACAGAAGTGTTTCCAATTATTTGAGGATTGCGCACATAAGAAAAAGAGCCATCTTATTTTCCAAAGGTAAAGGCCGCGGTTCCAACTGCACTGTACGGATGCAAGAGGATGTAAAACGTTAAAAAAAAGCTTGTCCATCCGTTGGAAAATGCTATTCATCCGTTGGTGTACTCACTGCACTACGTGTCTCATACGCGTCTATCTTCGAGCATCCTCCACTGCAATTTCATCTTGCGGCAAGGGGAAAGTTTTTTGAGCTGCAACCAAAAAAAAACTTTTGTGAAAACGGATTTGAACTTTCGCCACATACGATGTACAACTGCAACATATATTGGGCAAACAAACGTTCCAATGTTCCAATCATCTGTTAACGTTCCGCCTGTATCCTCTCTTTATCCTCTGGCCATCCCCTCAATTTCACATCCACTCGCAGCTTGAAAAGGAAAGAGGAAAGGAAACAAAAGGTACACGGACAGCGTCTACACAGCATTTAGTAGCATGGAAATAGAAAAGGATATAAGTGTATGCATCTCGTTATAAAATATTCAAAACGGGACAAAACGTTTGTATCTGGGATTATCTCAGCATTATTTAGGATGTCTGGAAGTATGTCTAGTGTATATGTAGAAGGACAACCAATAACGCTAGCGGACAACAATATTTTCTATAAAAAGGGGGAGAAAATCATCTGGGAATCTTCGTAATGAGTCAAGCAGCTGTGGTGTTACAGTTCTCTTCACCCTTGGTCTTGGTCTTCAACATCAATCAAATTGTTCTCTACATTGGATGATGACAACAGTCTGTATGATAGCTGGCTCATTCCATTCACCAAACCTGTTCCAGACTGTTTCAAGTTTACATAGAAGGAGAAAGAAGGGACATCAGAGTGTGTGGTCAAGATGGATCATGAGAAGAATGGAGTTTGGACTGTTGACCAGTTGATGGTGGAGCTGAGGAATGAAAGACACTCGTGCATTCCAGCACTTCATAAGGATCCACAAGCCATGTTTGATGAACTTGTAGAGCATCTTGAGACCTAGGTTGACAAAGCCTAGCACAACTTCCGTCCCAACCTGGACCTGGACTGAAGGTGGCACTGACTCTGCGGCACCTGGCCTCTGGAACCACATAAAAGAAACATGCAGTATGCATGGAGGGTGCCACCAACGAGCATCAGCAAGGTGGTCAGAGAAGTAGTACAGGCCATCATTGAAGAATACGTGGAGGAGCTCCTCAGGTGCGGCACAACTGAACAAGGCTGGAGAAACTTGCAGAAGAATGGTATCAGAGGTGGAACTTTCCCCACAGCGTTGGAGCCATAGATGGGAGCACGTGGCCTGCAAAGCTCCAGCCAACTCAGGGTCCTCTTATCACAACTACAAGGGGCTTCTTCAGTATCATCCTCTTTGCATGGTTAATGCTGACTACAAGTTCATTGACATCGATGCTTATGGCAACGGATCAGCTTCAGATGGCCAGGTATACAACGCTAGTGACCTCAAGGAGGGGCTGGAATGCAACTCATCATGGGTTTTCCAGATCCCAGACTCCCGACCCAATGACACACAAGATGTGCCCTACTTCATCATTGGTGATGATGCCTTCTCCCTCAGAACCTACCTCATGAAGCCGTAAAGTTCAAGATACCTCACCCCGTGAAGAGAGATCTTCAACTACAGGCTGTCTAGGACAAGACGGGTGGTGGAGAACGCCTTTGGCATCCCTGGCCAACAGGTTCCAAATACTTCTCACCACCATGCAGCATGACGCAGGGACTGTGAGGAGTATGGTGGAGCTTGCTGCATCCTGCACAATCTCATGCGCACCGCTACCCAGTGTTGCAGAACAGACTTGTCGACCGTCAACAAGGGCATGGGGACATGGAGCCTGGTGAATGGAGGCAAGGACATAACTGATAGACACTGTGGATGTACAAGGTCCAACAGAGGTTCACGTGAAGGGAAGAAGCAGCGCAACCTACTGAGACACTGGTGCAACTCCCCAGCTGGAGCAGTGGAAATGGCAAGACAGAATGATAGATTGATTAATGGATGCTTCATTGAGCCTGTCGCATAACACTGATGAGATTGTGCCATGTATGTTGAGTGGTCTACATGAACAGGGCATTAATAAAGAGTTTTGCTTATTTTTAAAATGTGTTTGATCAATGAATAAATTGTTATTGATAATAAAGGTCCATATGTGTGGCAGCTGGGATGGTTGGAGCCATACAGTCCACTATGCTTGCACTGGAGTTTTATCTATCACAAACAATCTTTATCTATCCTACAAGCATGCAAAGGCTTAACCATTTTTTCAAAGTTTTCACCAATACTTTATTGAAGTAAAAAACGAACCAAGTAAACTAAGTTGTCTTAAGCAAAGATAACCTTCATTAACTTTCTTAAGGTAAACTTTATGACTTTATTAAATAAGCAAAATGAACCAAGTAAACTGTATTAAGTGTCTTAAGCAAAGATAAACTTTCTTAGGTAAACTTTATGACTGTCTGAAACAAGCAAAAAAGAACAAGTAAGGTGTCTTAAGCAAAGATAAACTTAACAGTTAACAACTCAGCCTCTGACACTATTCTCAGTCACTCTGAGTCATGTCCCATGGTCTCAGCTGTTAAGCGGACAGGGACTGTTGGAGGTGCTGTGCTTGAAGTGCTGGTCTGAGGTACCATTGGGATGCTTGGCCCCGAGGGTACAACAGGTGGTGGTGTGTTCAGGAAAGCTATCCGAGAGCTGACTCAGTCCCGTGAGGTTGAGAGGCCCTTCATCAAGGACTTGAGATGTCAGGCCCAATATTGATGACAGATTGTCTGTTGATGGGCTTGGCTGTGGGTGGAGGAAGGAGGATTTGTAGTGGGGTTGTCTGGTCTGCAGCCAGGTGAGGCTGGCGTCTGTGGCGTCCCGATGAACTGGCCTGGACTGGGAAGTTCTTGCTTCTGCTGTGGGAAGTCCTGGTAGTCGTAGCCTTGGTAGGTGAGGGGCTGTTGAAGACCATGGAAGGGCTGTGACATCGCTGGGGTGGAGGAGCAGACCTGGATGGGTAGGAGGCAGCTTCAGCTGGGCCTTGAGGGTTGTGCAGAAAGTGCTTGTGATCTTCTGCTTCATCACCTGGTACTGGGCCTCAGGCAGGTCCTCAGGGTCTGGCTCACGTAGGTTGATGAAGGTGTTCCGGCCTGAGGATGCTCTGTCCAAGTGGACCAGCTGAGAGAGAAGTTCTGTACTGGTCTTCATTGTGTCCCTGATCTCCAACAGCAACACTGTGGTCCGTGGCCCTCCAGTCTGCCTCTCTGCCTGCATCCTCTGGAGTGGGGTGGGAGTGGGGGTGGGTTGGCCTCTGGTGGCTGCTGCTTCTTCCTCCATTTTTTGACAGCAAGGCATCATCCTCCACGGGATCCTCCAAGTCGCCAGCATGGGGGTGAGTCTGTCGGGAGGGGGGTGGTGGTCTCTGCTGTGGGGCCTCTGAAGACACCTTCCTGGACAGGGTAGCTGGCTCCTGCTGGAAGAAGAATGGCTGTCTGTGGCTGTCTGAGGGAGAGGGTCTCAAGAGGGGCTATCCTTGGTGGCGGATCTCATCTTCCAGGAAACTGCACTTGGCCATGACGTACATCTCCCAGTCAGTGAGCTTGAATCAATCAGCCTGCCCAGATTTCTTGAGGTGTAGCTTGCCATACACAGGTGTGCATGTGCTTCCACCATCCAAGGAGTACTTCTGCAATGTACCCCAGGCTCTCTGCCTTGTCCCTCCAAACTGCCTGCTTCTTCTTGGTGTCCCGATACAGTCTGTGGCCCTTTCTCCAGAGGTTCTCATTCTCCTTTAGCCATTCCAGCACCTCATCCACATGCTTCTCGGAAATGGTGTACTGTTTCTTCTCTCCCTTCTCCTTCCCTTGCCTCTTCCTCCCTGTGGTAGGGGCTTCAGCAGGGCCTTCAGGGGCTTGAGCAGCAGGGCCTTCAGGGGCTGGAACAGCAGGGCCTTCAGGGGCTTGAGCAGCAGGGCCTTCAGCAGCAGGGCTTTGAGGGTCTTGGGGCTGGTCTACCACAGCAGTAGCAGGTTCAGAGTCAGTGCCAGGGGGTGGGATGCTGCCTATAGGCGTCCGTGATGCATCCGCTTCATCCGCTATTCATCTGCCCCTTCAGCTATGCGTCCACTTCGAAATTCTCCCCCGGAACCTCTTTGGAAGTGTCATTTGCTTCCATCTGCTAGGCTTCCTATGAACACCCATTTAACATCTCCACTACATACTACCCACGTCCGTTCTTTTCTGTTCTGTTTATGCAAATTTTTGCCACTTTTTGGAGCGGATGACAAGGGATGAAGCCACCCCTGAAATTTTGCTCATCCGCTGTGTCCTTTATGCATATATTTTGCATCCATCAGCCAGTGGGACCGGGCCTTTAGACAAGAAACAATGGATGGAAACAAATCAAGCAGAGAGCAACTTAGAACTTAGTAGGAAATTCCTGGCAGTGTGAGAACAATTAATCAGTGGAATGGCTTGCCTTCAGAAGTTATGTGTGCTTCATGACTGGATGTTTTAAAAAAGAGACTGGACAACTGTTTGTCTGGAATGGTATAGGCTCTCCTGCTTGTACAGGTGGTTGGACTAAAAGACTTCCAAGGCCCCTTCCATCTCTGTTATTCTGTTAAGAAAATAAAACACGCTGAGTTCCTACTCCTGTTGTATTTCTAAATAATGCATCCCTTTCAATTAATCTTGTAGCTTGTGTTACTGAATTTAATTGATGAATTTAATGCTAATTTAATTATGAATTTAATCCTGAATTTAATGCTAAATCATATAAATGATTATCAGTTGATATTTTAATTAGAAATCAAAAACTAATCTTCTGGATTATTTCATAAAATTAACAGATATAAATATATGTAGAATTTAAAAAATCAATTGCACATAATTCATTTCAATTTCAGTCCAAATCCATGTCAATGATAGAACTTTATTGTTCTTTTAAATTGAATTTGCAAACAGTATCTGCATACGATATTTTTAAAAAGTATGTTTAGCTTAAAGCGAAAACAAATATGCAAATCTTTTTGATTTTGGAAAGATAAACTTAGAGAATAGATGCCAATATTTTACTTTATACTTTTTCTCCATTAAACCCATATATATATATAAAATCATAAATGTTTTATAGGTTTTATTAATTAACAGCACAACAAAATGTATTATAATTAATGTTTTAAAATGGGTTGAGCTTGATTGCAGAATGGAAGTCACATGTTGCCTTTGTCTAAACATAACCTTCCAGAAATCTTTATTTGATCAGCAGAAATTTGGTTAGGATAATGGAATGAAATACCTTAAAGAAGGGAAATGTTGATGAACTAGCAGATTCAATGGGAGCAATTAAAGCTGCAACATTTCAGATTCTGCTAAACACAAGTAACTCTGGGAAATTAATCAGACTAAAGCTTTAGCTGGATTTCACTATTCTCTAATAAGAGTAAAACAAACAAATATATTTGTCACTTACTCTTAAAGTTTATTCAGAACTAAAAGTTATAATACTCAATGAGTCTTTCTCATAACAAATATATAAAGATGATATTGATAGATAGATAGATAGATAGATAGATAGATAGATAGATAGATAGATAGATAGATAGATAGATAGACAGACAGATAGATAGACAGACAGACAGACAGACAAATGGGGTATGTGTGTGTGCGTGTGTGTCTACACACACACATACAGAGAGAGAGAGAGAGAGAGAGAGAGATCAATAGAGATAGAGATTATATATATATAATCTGCCAAAACATTGCTACAACTTTAAAAGCACAACTATAACGACGTGGGAAAATACCCGAACAAAGCTGAATATCATATATATATATATATACACACACACATACATAGAGCCTGGAGATAAGATAAAACCACTGATTTCAATTAAACCTGCATTTTGTATGATTACATATTTGGTGAATTAACTGCTCCAATAGTAAAATTATTTCACTGTTATATTTCTATAGAAGTCACTTTCCTAGATAAACAATATATAAATACATGTGAAGTGAATTAATGAATAAAAGTAAAGTATGAAATGATTGCAATACATAATCTTGTAATACGTGAAAAAGATTATATGAGATTTTCTAAAATTTGCTTCCCTGGCCTATTAGGAATCCTTTAAATATATTTATCTGTTATTAATATCTCACCATATTTTGTTTTCCTTTAAATTCTTTCTCAGGGTTTGTGTTTCATAACAGTTTAAATTTCGTTACAAAACACAATTGCAGTTGTGGTTAGCCAAGAAAATCTATTTTAAAAACTCAATTATGAGACAATTCAGCAAAAGATTTCACACATAAATTCAAGCAGCTGAAGCCACCAGCCCTTATATATCTTATACGGTCCACTGGATGATGGTTAAAAAATAAAGTGATGTCAAGGAGGCTATGACACATTGAACTCAAGACTTAAATCACTATCACTCTCCAGCATCTTTATTGTATGAACTGAACTTGGATATGTTGCCTCTTAAAGATTCAGTCAATTATTATTGATAACTTTTACACTTAGGTGATAATTCCCACATCAGGTTCAATTATTGAGAAGTTAAACATAGTTCTTATAAATTGGCTACTTTGCTGAACAATGATCATGACACTGATCTTGATAATTAACTGTATAATTTCAGAATTAGATTTTTCCAAACTATAAAATTATAGACATAATCTTTATAATTATACAATCACAAAAAAAAATGCAAATATTTGTTCTGATTATAATTTATTTTGAATGCTGGTATAATCTATTATAATTATGAAAGATAAGAGGATTCGTCTATCCCAATGGGTTATTTTTTTTTCTTTAAAAACAGAAGATATTTATTTTATTGGAGATATTTATTTTATAATATATATCATTATATAAATGTAGATCATGATTTTGAAACTGATGAACATGTTTTCCTTCATTAACTGATGAACCGTAACCACTACTACATTCAAATACTGTATATTGTGAATGATAGAAGAACATGCTCCATTTTTAATGTCACCTTATTCTATGTCATTTTCTAAAAAGAAAAGAAAAGAAAATAGCAATTTCTTGTTCCAGACCTAACAAACTTATCAGGAGTATATCCCACTGAATTTATTTGTGTATATACAAATATATATTTGCTTTGTCACTCATTAGATATTAGGTTTAAGATCCAAAGTTTTGCATAATCTGAATGAGTAACTGGAAATGTTAGGAATGACACTGAGTTAAAAATATACTATTGAAAGTGAATAGCAGAAGGAGGGAATTTAGAATTACTGAAGAGGCCTTCTATTGACAAAGCAAGATACATGGAAAGATTATCATTTAGAATTTCAATTCCATGAACAGCGAAACTGCTTAAAAGTTAATGACTTTATTGATTGCATCTTAAATCTACATCCACTTTGAGGGTTTGTTTTCTTTTGGGGAGATAAAACAGGCAATTTTGCTAATCTCTACCAGTATGTTAAAATTTAGAAGTTTTTGCTTTAAAAAAGTGAATATTTTTTGGATTATGATACCTATAATGAGACCAAGTATAGCTTTACATTTTTATTTCATATTTACAACTGTTGAATTTTGCTACTACAATTAAGCTATATCAGCAAAGGAGCAAATTAGGAAGTTAGTAATGGCATTTTATATGTTTAATAAGAAACAGAGCTTTATGAGGTACGAAATATACATAAAACCTTGAATCTGATTCATTTCATAGATTATTTTTCCCCTCAAGTCCTTCATTGCTTAATTTAGGAGAAAACTTCAAAGATGCACTCCTGACATCTTTGAAGCATCCTGCGGAAACTGAATCTGAATAGCCCCTTTTAGAAAGGCTTGAATTCAGGATCTAACAAGGCTCAAAAAGCAAATGACCCTGTTACTGCTTCTTTCTCAATAAGGGTCAGACACAGTTTTGCATTTACAATACACTAACTTTGAGATTCTTCCATATGATATGGAATAGTCTGCTATAATGAGTGCCCTGATTGTTAGCCTGCTGTTTAGAATTTAATACAGAATTTTAACATCAGCCAATTTAAAATGCACATCTCATGAGAACCTGAACATGGTTGCTTTACTCTTATAATCCCATTTGTACTCTTGCTTGAAATAAGCCTCTAAAATGAAATAAAAGGAAGGTCATTTAAGAAGGGCCAAAGAACACCAAAAATTGGTCCTGACTGCCAATGGAGACAATTGGTTGTCCCTCTAAGCCCCCCCCCCCCCCCCCCNTACCCCCCCCCCCCCCCGATTTCATTGCTGTTTGTCTTCATATTCCACTGCTCTTTATTTCCAGATGCAGAAGCTGAGACCACACATCACTGGTTTTTTTCCCTGTTTTTTTTTCCTCCAAGCTAACTGTACTTAAACTTTGTATCTGATCAACTTAAGTGTATTGGATTTGAAAACAGTTAGTCAATTGTTTTCAGTCCCTAGGTGGTGGTTTATGGTAATGTTTGCATCAATACTAACAAAAGCCATACTGCAGTACAAAGTACATCAAGGAAATGAAAGACAAGGCTGCCTGTTGTCAGCTCTGTCTACAATAAAAGCAGGATTCAGGACTAGGGATGAGCCACAGAAAGCAGAGGGCTGATGGTTCACATCAAAGGTGCAAGGAGTGGCTAATGGACAAGGTTGCACAAAGGCCAGGAGACTGTAACCTGGACTCATCTGACTAGACAAAAAAAAGGCAGAATAAAACAGCCCTGCCAGATTTGAGATTGAGAACCAGGGGATTCTGTCCTTTTGGTTCTTAAAGAAAAGCATACCAACCTCTTGAGTAAGGGGTATTGACTCATCTGATATGAAAAGTTTAGAATGTGTAGCATTGTTTGGAATGAAATAACATGTACAGTTTACAGGAGCAAGAATTATTTGAACAGCATCAGAAGCATCTGGGTAAAATAGCTCAGTAAAACCATGACCAATTTCTCAAACTGCTCCTTACAAGTGGCATTGAATGCAAACACATACAACTATATACACATACATATGCACATGTAATGGGCAAATGTGCCACACCATCATAATGATAAATTAGTAAAATGTGGGATATTTTTTTATTCTTACTTGTCTTGGCCTGCTTTATCATATATAATTTAAAAGAAAACAATTAAAGGAACTAAATGCTGCAATAATATGACATTCATACAATGGCATCTATTAATATAAGAAGGTAGTTATCCTTTATTTGAAGCCTAACCTCTGGATACCTGCTGTGATGTGAGAATGTCAGAGAAAAATAAGTGAAAGCATATCTCGTCATGGGGTAAATTGCCTGTTGAAAAGAATTGTGTTTAGTTTCTCATTTGAATGCTGCTTTCTGAGAAAGAAAAAAAGGGAGGAAGGAAGGAAGGAAGGAAGGAAGGAAGGAAGGAAGGAAGAAAGAAAGAAAGAAAGAAAGAAAGAAAGAAAGAAAGAAAGAAAGAAAGAAAGAAAGAAAGAAAGAAAGAATCAAGCTGTGGGAGTGAATTGGAAGGATTGTTATCATGGTACAGGCTAATCCTTCCTGGCCAAATGAGAGTAAGAAAAAGAAAGGGAGGGGAATATACACTTCAACAAAAGATGCAATCCAAAAAGAAAAGGGTAATAACATCTCTCTTATCCTTTGTGTTATATTCCTATTTCAATATATTTCAAGGCTTTTATCATCAATAGACAAGTTTACAGACTATAGAAGAGTTGCAAAGCAACCAGAAAGAAATCAGAAAGAAACATGATTCACTTAGAAAGCTTAAAATATAATAAATAAATAAAAACTTTTATTTCAAGAAGTGCAGCATTTTTTCCATCAGCAAGATTCATAACATTTTGCATATAAGGTTTTCTAGATTCTAATACTGCTCATAGTATTCTTACCATGTTACAATATCTTGCTAAATCTGCTTTGGATGATGTATTATTAAATATTCCACATTGAGAAATGAAAATAACATCAGAATATTCCTAACAAATATTATCTTAGTGAGCAAGCTATTTACTTAAGGGTAAGGATAAAAATGCTTAATATTGCCAGGTATTTAACATATCCTTCTTCACATTTTAAACTAGTATAATTTGCACAATTGCATGTTCTACAGCAAACTGCAGTTCTCTTCATATCTGCTTCATAAAGAATCTAAAAACAGATTATATCAAAATAAATAGCAGAGTGTAAAAAGAAAACAAGTTGAAAAAAATCATATACCCTGGAATAACCATCTTTACTTGACCTACCTTATCTGTTGCAAAATGCAAAATCCCTTGAGAGGCCTTGACTAATTTTTCCTAGTAAAGTCTTCAGTGATACATAAACCATCAAGGGTTGAATTCACATTTCAGTCACTTTAAAAACAACCTCTTTTTCAGTCTACCGAGTTTTTATTAAAACTTCCATATCTTTTTCTGAATCTATTTCTTATCTCTGTATTTATTTTTCTATCATACAGACTGCAAAGAAACAGATTTTTAAACAGGACCATTTACATTTAATTATCAGCATGACAACTATATTTTTATATAGCATTGATATCAATTCAGCATTGATAAATCCATTTTTCAGAAATTAGTTATTAGCTGGAAAATGAGACATTTAAAATAGAATAATGCTGTTTTTTGGAAGAACTTTAAAAAGATCACTCAAGAACAGCAGTGTCAGCAAATTAAACATCATAAGATTCTATTTGAAGCAAGTTATTAATGCAATTTCCGATAAGAAGATATAGTTTGTAGCTACGTTGCTAAATTTCATTACTGGAAGGAATTGCTCCAGTTTTATATAAAAATCCCCAACCCATTGAAAATGACAAAATGTGTTTGGACAGAATTAAAAAAAAAATTCAAGGACATTTGAACGTTAGCTGTCATTATGGTCCAATACACTATTTATTTCTTTGGTATGCATCTCCTGACCTGTATATAAAATTCATAGTTTCAGAAGTGACATGTGCAAGCCTTGGACAACAGGGGAAAAGGCATATTTCCTGACCTTGTAACCATAGCAACCACTTGCTGATTGGTAGCAGGCAAGCGTTCCATCCTTTACCACTGAAGGCAAGTATGTAAGATTGCTGGCTTTGTTTGTGGTTCCTGCTTTATTTACATGAAAACGTGAATGCCAGTGGGGTTTTCTTCTTTTTTTTTCACAAAAACTGATTTTGTGAAATGTTATAATAAAGAGAATGGGAAAGAAGAATTGTGTTTGTGGGGTGTATTTGTTTACTTATTTATTGTCATTGAATTAACACAATTTATTTTTGATTGTTTCATTTGCATTTAAGAAAATGTGCATATCACCAAGTTAAGAATTGTTGTTAATGCCCTTCAAGTTAAGAATTGTTATTAATGCCCTTCTAAATCTACCCTCACTTTTAATATTTGGAGACTGTTTCAAACTGAAAAAAAATCCCCTTGGATATTTATGCAAAAAACAGGCTTTTACTATTATTGGGACCTTTATTATTATTACATAATAAATATTTTCCTAAGCAATTCATGGAGGTGAAATTTAAAAAAATTTAAAAATACAAACACATAATATAATGTCTTTAATGTAAGTGGAGCAATTCCAGGGTTAAAAATAGTTCTTGCCTTGTTTTTAGTGTAGGATTAAGATGGTACACCTTTGCTTTTAAAATAGAAAGCATTAAGTTCCATAAGGTTATGAACCCAAAGCACAATTATCTGAGATTAAGCTTTATTATGCATAGAATTTACTTAGAAATAAATATACAAAGACTTTTGCTACAGAATGATATGAAATTAGTTCTTAGTACAATAAGGCAGTCTCCTTTGTGGCTAATAAGTCCAATATTCCCCCTCTACCCCTCCCATTTCCACATATGCATCCCCTATAAAAATGAAAATATAATTCTATATAGCACAGGGTGGAATAAATAATCTATGCTCTCTGCAGTGATATAAGACTCAGCTAGTATGAAGATGTATTTGTATTTACTCCTGCTCTTTATGGAGAGAATTTATCTCCAGGTCAGTGTGTCTGGAAGGAATAAGGCGGTGAAAGAAAGACAATTCTTTGTTCATAACATTGTGCGGGGGAAAAAAATAACAAGGTAATACCTGTGTTCATGTATTGCTTTTATATAAATTACAGTTTCTATTAATAAATCACTAGAAAACTCCCAACTGTTTTTATTCCTAATTTATTAGTCATGTATTTTTGCATGCAACTTTTAAACTACCATGTTTATTTTTACCAAGCCTATTTGCAATCATACCAAAACACATGATATTTTCTTTTTTTAGCTAATATTTTATGGATTATATCATGAAAGCAAAGGTATAGCTAAGTACTAATGTCAAAAGATATATTTCTACACATTATTTCCGAATTGAATATTCATCCTCTGCAAAATAAACAAATATTCTAAAAATGTATATTGTATAAGCATTGCATTGTTCCAAGTGAAGATATCTGCAAGGATTGAGAAAAACTCTGAGTAAATGGAAAATAAAATTGATCATAGTTTGTTTATAGCTATAAAGAGCTATTACACCTGAAGATCTACACTCTGATGAACAATACAATTCTTTGTATTGCACCAGGTTTTAAAACATATTACCGTATGTGTATTTACTAAGTTGCGCAGAACTTAAGTCATATCAGCGCATATAAGCAAAATGTGTTTATGAACTGAATTTTAAAAAGCCTTTGCATGTTTCTTTCATGTATTAGGAATTTTGTTTTATCACACTCTATTGAAAGCAATGTAATTTAGTAGACAGTCCATTAAAGAAAACAATTTCCCTGTAAGGTCCCTTAAAAAAAAACCCCTGATTTTACAGTTGCTATCTTTGTATGTAAATACAATTGTGTAACAGGTTCAGTTAGAAACTCTCCCAAAGAGAAGTAATTCAAAGAGCTTTTTGATATTTCAAGTTTTAGAGCATTTTAAATAATTTTCATTACATAGAATTAGTCTATATTTAACCAGATTCAATCTTGAAAAGTAAAAACAGGATAACAGGGAAAGATCAATCTTCGATGTATTTGGCATTCAAACTGAACCTTAAATGTGGAAATTTCCTTTGTATCATTCACAATCATTTCATAATTCAAATATTTAAAATAGCACCACTTTGGGAAGACAAGAAGGCTTAAACTTACTAAAAGATAGTTTTTTTTTCTCACTCTGTTTTTATCCTGAAAGTTGTACTTTTTTTTTTTACCAGATAGCTTATAAGGTTAATTTTCTGCTATGTAAAATATTTTCAATGCACTAATATTAAATATAAATTAGATTTATATTGAGAATGCTACAAAATGGGCTCTATAATCAAGATAAATGGAATGTAATTGTAAAAATTGTTGCCAGATTAAATGCAAATGTATTTATCACCTATTCTAAATGAGGAAAGAAAGATGTAATAAATTATTTATAGCATTCTCAACATAATGCTGATTAAAACAAACCTTTATTAATATCATTAATAAAGATTTTTTTTTAATATTTTGTACTCCAAAGAGGCTACTAATTTTAACATAAACCATTGCTTGTATCTGATTATTCAGATATGTTATTTGACTAAAATATATGATTGGAACAGATAATACTCAGTGTTCCAATGTCCTGAATCTGATTTTTCCCTCCATTCGTTGAATATCTAAGTAAGCATGTCGTATTGTATTAATATCATAATTCAAAGGGAAATTTATTAAACCTCCTTCCAGCATTCTCATCAGAGCTAAAAGTTGCAAATTCTAGGTGGCAGAGCCTAGACAGTGATATCAAATTTTAATACCAATTTCTCTTCTTCAGTCAGTGCTACAGCGAAGAAAAGCATAAATTGCTGTGACTGACCGTTAGTTGTTACAGAAGCAATCTGACTTACCCACACCCTTATTTCAGTGTGTCTGTTCTGTCCCTCAGCTGTATTAATGATAGCATGAAAGGTCACATGATAAACGAGTGACAAAAATATCAAAACATATTAGCCTGTAGCTTTGTTATCAGTGTATGGCAGAGATGACAGAAAATTGTATTTTTTCCCCTGAATAATTTTGCCTTACATTTTGCTGGCTAGGCAGAATGAATTAGGGAGAAATTTCTGCTTCTGACTGTTTGTCTCCTTTTCTGACATACTTGAAGTAATAATGTACATTAATAATAGGGTGTACACAGAGGGAAAAAGGTAAGAATTCAAGAGAAGACAGTCTAATTCAATTGCAAGGTACTATCCTTGTTTTTTCCCCTCACAAAAGGAAATTTTGTTAAGAAATATGCAGAGAATCAAATATCATTCATGCTAATAATGATTTCTGTTGAGTCCTAGGGTTACAACAAAATGAATGGTCATTTGAACAAAATAACAAACATCAACAAAACCCAAAACACTTTAGTGTAATGAGACTATATTGCATACAATTATACTTTGAGCTCCAAATGTACACATTCTTTCATTAAATAAGGTCCAATCTTTTTTTTTTAAATGGGCGCCCAATGATAATAAATTAAACACCAATATAATCCTGGCCAGTTTACAGCCTGCCTGAAATTGTAGGGTCTGAAGAGATGAAGTTAGTAAAATTGGAAAGAGAAAATAGAATAGTCAATATATGGTAAGTAGCCAAGTGCAAGTTTCTGTTTTGTTTGGAAACAAGTTAAGTTCTTCAGCTCCTTCCACACGTGGTAAAGTTCAGCAAATAAGATTTTGAAAGGGTAGTGATACAGTTCCCATTTTTCGTAAAACTTTTTAAAAATAGTAACTTCAAATATAACATTCTGTTTCATTAAAAGTTATATTGAACTATTATTTGTTTGAGCAGATGTACATTTCTGTGCATATTAGAATAAGTTATCATTTAACTTATGGACATACAAGCAAAACCTGAAATTATAGTCTGAAGTTACTTCAGGAATTGTTGGGTTGAATTAACTGTAGTTTTTCTTTACTTCATCTGTGCCAGTTTTTAAAGACTAATATCTCAGTTACTGTATCTACCCTGACTATTCATTTAGCAATACAAAGGTTAATAATAATAATAATAATGCTCATACACTGGAATCTCACTGATGTTCTAGATATCAATTTCATTTCTTTTTCTACCTAGCACCTGACCCCTTTCTGTATCCATAATCATAACAATCTTCAAAAGACCTCCCTTTATAGACTTTCCATTTATATTCATAGCAGCTTTGAGATACGATACTCTTTAAAATTATCCAGGAATATACTCAGAAAGGTTAATTTTACTCCAACAAATTTAACTCAATAATTCTTAAACTGATGCAAATCCACATTGTCTTGAAAAGAAGTATAGTACACAATATAGATTTTTGTTCCTCAATACTTACACGTCTTTTGAAGCCCTCTTCCTGGAAAAACCATTTATGCCACCTCAGCATCTATAGTACCTTGATCACTAAAGAATTGCCTCTCCAAAGAGACAAATACAGTCAAAATGTGTCTTTCAGGGTAACCATGCAAAGTCCTAAATATAGAGGTTTTGTGAACAGCAATTGTTGCAGAGATCACAAAAAGATCTTATGCCCATTGTTCTTTTGTTTTCCTGTAACAGTCATGGGGTTAAATAATGTTTTCTATGCTTCAGCTGTATTATCATCAGCTCAGTTATAATAGATAACTCTTTTTTCTTGCAGGCTCCTGCAGCTGTTGGCTGACTGAGACAAAGATTGAATGAGGAAGAGGTAGTAGACTTTAAAAGATAAAAAGAAATCTACAGTATATATTACAAATATCTATAATTATCATGTATATGATCATATATATACGGCAGCTTCAACTATATGACCAAGTCTCACCCTACAATTTTTACACATATAAAGGAATAGGGATTCATTCACATAAGTTGCAATTACCATCTTGCATGTTTTGACCATCTCTGCAGACATCAGCAATATGAATTGCAATCATTACAGAACACTGACCATCCACGAAATAGGCGATCATTTGTTTGGCGCACCCAAAATATATAAAAATAAACATATATTCTTTATAAATTTATATAAGTCATCATTTATAATAGCTTTCTTGGATGTACCATTTATCAAAGGATTCTGCAATAAACTTTTGCAATAAATAATAAACCATTCTTTCAGTTTATCTGAGAGGTCATTCTTAGATAACTACCAGTGTTCAAGGTGAATGAGTTGACTGTAGAATATGTTGTCATTTTCACTAACTCCTGGAAAATGGGGACACTAGCAAGACACTGAACAAGTCTATCTGGACTATAGATAACAGTGATAACTAACCAAATAAAACTATCTCTATAACAACCCAGATTCAGAATCAAATCAAATGCTCATTCAAAAGCACAAACACCATTCAGTATAAGGCAGAGAAGTTTGTTTAAAGTGCATTAATCTCATTTCATGCAGACTTTTATTTGTCTAAGTTTTGTTATTTATTCTAAATACTAAATAGCATAAAAACTGGAAGGACAATCCAGTCACAATCAGAATTCCAACATATTGTACAGATATTGATCAAAAATATAAATGTGGATGTAGCTATATGCTACCCACAGCAAATTGATTGTGTTATCAGAGTTCTCTGCAAAACTGTAGTTGGAGCATGTGTGTGTTCATGTGTGTGTGGAAGTTGTATGAGATTTAATTTTCTATTTTTCATGTGCCTGAAAAAAAGACCTCCTGGCAAAAAGAAAAAAAAATCAAAATGAGGTCAGCTAGGATTCTAGAGATAAGAAAGCTTTTTGCTATGAAATATAAGAACCATCATGTAATAAGTTCCTTAATCTTCCTATTATTAACAATGTTTTTTAATGCTCCACCTATCCTCTGTCTACATCTCAGTAGCAAAACACTCATATAAAAACAAAGAGTCAAATATTGCTTAGTATCCGACCTCCATGTTTGTACAGAGGAGATCTACAGCAGTTTTTACTTGTTTTATTTGAACATTTATAAGGGATCAGAACAAATTTTTTTCAACTAGAATAGAGATGTAAGGGACCTTGAAATTCTTCTAGTCCAATCTCCCACTCAAGCAGCAGACCTTATACCATTTCAGATAGGTGACTTCCAATCTTTTCTTAAAAACCTCCCATGATGAAGCACCTATAACTTCTGAAGACTGTTCCACTAGTTTATTGTACTCACTGGCAGGAAGTTTCTCCTTAATTCAGGTTGCTTTTTTCTTTGATTGGTTTCCATTTATGGTTTTCTGTCTTGCATTCTGGTGCTTTGGAAATAAATTCACCCCCTTCATCTTTGTGGAAGTCCCTCAGATATTGGAATTTTGCTATCATGTCACCCCATTCCTTCCTTTCTCTAGACGAGCCATACCCAATTCCTACAAACATTCTTCATAGCATCTCCAGGCTTTTAATCATCATAGTTACTCTTCTTTTCCCTTTTCCCAAAGTCTCAACACATTTTTTGTAATGTGGTGACCAAAACTGGATGCAGTATTCCAGATGTGGTTTTACTAAGAATTAATAAAGTGGTACTAATACATCATGTGATTTTGATTCAATGCCTGTGTTTATACCACCAAGGATTTTATCAGCTTTTTTGGCTGCTGCTGCACACTGCTGGTTTATGTTTAAGTGATTGTCCACTAGGACTCTAAGATACTTCTCATAGTTACTGTTTCTGAGCCAGGCTTTACTTATTTGTACTTATATCTTTGTTTTTCCTGCCTATGTGTAAAACCTTGCTTTTCTTCACAATAAACTTCATGTTGTTGGATAGGGTCTATCCAGCTAAAGCTCCTCAACTGCACAATCAAGCAAATATATGCAAAAGTCTCCATGGTTCATACAAGGGTGAGGGCAATATGTAAGCTCCAGATGCTGAAATGAAAAATAAATCTCCTTTGAATAAAGAAAAGGATGCAGATGATAGACTCAATAATTCCTCTGTAGAACTGCATCAGCAGCTCCTTGGGCAGTGTGAGCTTTCTAGGTTGGCTCAGAAAGAACATTCTTTGTTGTATTTTTTGATGGCATTTTTGATGTTAGGTGTCCATTTTAGGTCTTGAGATATGATGGAACCTAGAAATTTGAAGGTCTCTACTGTTGATTCTGTGTTGTCTAGTATTGTAAGAGGTGGTAATATGGGAGGTATTCTTCTAAAGTCTACCACCATTTCTACAGTTTTGACTGTGTTCAGTTTCAGATTGTTCTGTTCGGACCATGAGGTTAGTTGTTCAACCTCCCATATTTATGCAGATTGACTGTTGTCTCGAATAAGATCAATTACTGTTGTATTAACTGCAAACTTCAGAAGTTTAACAGATGGATCATTTGAGATGCAGTCATTGGTGTATAGGGAAAAGAGAAGTGGAAAGAGCACACAGCCTTGGGGGAGCCCTGTGCTAATGATACGTGTATCTGATGTGATTCTGCCTAGTTTTACCTGCTGCTTCCTGTCTGTTAGGAAGCTTATGATCCACTTACAAGTGTGTTCAGGTACCTCTATCTGGTTTAGTTTCATTAGAAGAATGTCTGGAATGATAATACTGAATGCTGAACCAAAGTCTACCAAGAGGACCCTTGCGTAGGTCTTTGGAGATTCAAGATGTTGTAAGATGTAGTGCAGAGCCATATTAACAGCATCTGTAGATCTATTTGCTCGGTGTACAAATTGCAGTGGGTCTAGCAGTGGATCCATTATGGTTTTCAGGTCAGACAGCACTAGCCTTTCAAAGGTTTTCATAACCACCGATGTTAGAGCAACTGGTCTGCAGTCATTCAGTTCCTTGATGGAGGGCTTCTTCGGCTCTCGGATGATAGGAGAGCATTTGAAGCAAGAAGGAACATAGCACATCTTTAGTGATTTATTGAAAATTCAGGTAAAGATGGGGGTCAACTGGTCAGCACAGACTTTTAGGCAAGACGGAGTTAAAGAAACAAGCTAACTTTACTGCTAATGTGGCTTGCCTCTTGCCCACATCGTCTTATTTTCCTTCATGACCTCAATCTACCTCTTATAAATTGGACCCTAAATGAATGTACATCCGAACCCATACATGCAACCCTGTACAATGCTCTTAGTACACGGGGACTGGATCAATTAGTAACTAAGAATACTAGACTCAACAACTGCCTTGACCTCATCTTCTACAACAGCTCAAACTCATTATATTGCCTCAAATGCAAGAACCCTTTTCAATCAGTGACCAAACACGACTGACTTTTGTCTGAATTTAACCCTCACAAAAAGGAACATAATGATGGATCCCCAAAATACAACTTCAAAAAACCCAACGATGATCTCATAGATGCCAACCTATCGTCTCTTGATCGATACATTGTGTTCTCTAGTTATAATAGAACAGAAGACCATTGTAATGTTTGAACTTGAAAGAGTCATTAAACTATATGTACCATTAGTAACCCCCCAGAATAAAAACAAGACAAAAACAAATTACCCATAACAATAAGGAAACTTCAATCAAAAAAAGATCGCTATGGAGTAAAAACAAAACTAGCTATGTAGCAAACTTTAAAACCAATACAACACCTTATGCTGACAGATAAAGTCAAAATGCACAAATTACCACTGCAAGCAAGAGGAAAACCTCCTAGTACAAAATCCACCCATTCCTTCTACAATTTTGTAAACACCAAACTTAAAGACTCAAGAACCATCCCACCCTTAAAAGGACCAAATGGGAAAAACTGCAACGATGAAGCCATTAAGGCCAACCTATTCAACACATTCTTCAGTTCAGTCTTTGTAAACAGTAATGACTCATGCCCCACATTTCCTAGTCGTACAACAACTAACTCTAATGATCTACTACATATTGACTTTACAGAAGATAATATAGAAAAGGCACTACGTAACCTAAAAACATCCACATCTATTGTCCCCGATGGATTATGTGCATATTTCTTAAAAAAAACTCTCCTCTGCCATAGCGGAACCCCTAAGCATTATATATGAGATATCATTCAGAACCAGCTCCTTATCAAACCTATCGTCCTTAGTTACGGTCACCTCTATCTTCAAAAAAGGGGACCCCAGCCTGGTTGAAAACTACAGACCAATCTCACTGTGTTGTGTCACGTACAAAGTCATGGAATCAATCATTAACCAATTCATCACCCTCCACTTAGAGTCAAACAACCTACTGTCCAAAAAACAATTCAGGAAAATTCTCCTGCAACCTTCAACTCCTACATGCAAAAACATATGGACTACTTGACCAGGGTAAAGCTGTAGATGCAATTTACATAGACTTCTACAAAGCCTTTAATTCAGTGGTACATGACAAACTACTATTAAAACTAAATTCTTATGGCATTTCTGGATCCCTTCATAAGTGGATTACTGGATTCATGTCAAACAGGCAACAAATAGTAAAAATAGGGAGTGCTATATCAAACCCTGCTCCAATTAACAGTGGTGTCCCCCAAGGCAGCATTCTAGGACCCACACTCTTTATACTCTATATAAATGATCTTTGTGATCACCTTATAAGCAACTGCATCCTCTTCGTGGATGATGTAAAACTATTCAACACCACCGACAATGCTACTGTCCTTCAAAGCGACCTTGATGATGTGTCTGAATGGTCAAACAATTGGCAACTCCAAATCTCAACCAACAAATGCTCTGTCCTACACATTGCTGAAAAAAAAAATCAGTACACCAAATACAAACTAGGCAGATATGAGCTTGTTGACAATTCTCACTCTGTCAAGGACCTTGGTATATTCATATCAAATGATCTAAGTGCCAAAGCTCACTGTAACAGCATTGCAAAAAGGCATTAAGAGTTGTAAATCTAATCTTATGAGGCTTCTCCTCCAGAAATATTAAATTGTTAACTAGACAATACAAAACTTTTTCTCGACCAATACTCGAATGCAGCTCATCAGTCTGGAATCTGCACTGTATATTGGACATTAATACAATTGAGTGAGTCCAGAAGGATTTCACAAGAAGAGTACTATATTCCTCTGCTTGCGACAGAATACCTGATATCACCAGGCTTGAGATATTGGGCTTGGACAACCTTGAACTATGCCACCTATGATTAGACTTAAGCATAGTACATAAAATTATCTGCTACAATCTCCTACCAGTCAATAACTACTTCAGCTTCAACCACAACAATACAAGAGCACACAATAGATACAAATTCAATGTAAACAGCTCCAAACTTGATTGCAGAAGGTACGACTTCAGCAACAGAGTGATCAGTGCCTGAAATGCACTACCTGACTCTTTGTTATATCCTCTAACCCGCACTCCTTTAACCTCAAACTATCCACTGTTGACTTCACCCCATTTCTAAGAAGTCTGTAAGGGACATGCATAAGTGCACAATCGTGTCTACTGTCTCTGTCCTTTTGTCCCCATTTATTCGTACCTATTTCCTGTATTCTTACTCATGTTTAAACTGATACCTATTATCTTGTAAGCGATTGACAAATCAAATAAATAAAATAAATAAATAAATCTTGTTTGGGCCTGATGCTTTTCCTGGCTTTTGTGCATATTTATTTATTTTATGCATATTTATTTATTTAAAATGTTTATATACATAAAAACATAAACTAAAGTCTATGACAGATCCTAATATGAAAAATTAATTCATCATTTAATGCGCAGGAATCTCTCTTTGGAAAAATGTCCTGAATTTGAAAAATGATTTTTATAGGTAAGCAGCAAGTGTTACTGCAGATTTGGGACAAGCACATACCTAAGATTCCTGACCAATTGGACATGCATGTGGACATGAAGCTGTCTTTCTGACATCTGCTCACACAGAAAAAAGAAAGATGTCTTCATTGCTGCTAGGTGAAGCTTGGTGCCCTTCTTTTTCTAATCTCAGTTTGGCAAGAAGGAGTTGACAAGAAATCAGGAGAATTTAAATCACAAATTGTAAAATTTAGTTTGAATCAAATTGGATATTATATGTAGTTAAATAATTAAAAAGAGGGTCAGTTTCATACTTTAATAAAGGTTATACATCACATTACTGAATGAATCTTCTCTTAATATTGAATGGCACACCACAGTGTTTCTCAACCATAGCAGCTTTAAGATGGTTGGACTGCAATTCCCAGAATTCCCCAGCCAGCCTTGCTAGCTAGGGAATTCTGGGAGTTGAAGTCCATACATCATAAAGCTGCTAAGGTTAAGAAACATTGAATACCATCTAAAGTAGAAAACTTTTACTGTTCTATTTATCAGTGGGCATTTTTTAGGTTTTAAACACATACCTACAAAGATTTATTGACTGAACAAAGCTTACATAAAATCTTTAAAATGATGGCAAATATAACTGCAAATTTAGGCATAGTTTTTCATAGTACCAAAAAAAGTATAAGTATCATCTTCTGGCATATTCTAGATGTGTGCATTCCAGAACAACAACCCCCTCCACTGAATATCCAGACAGTGGATGATGAAAAGTGACCATTGACCTATTTCGGTGGGACAAGATTGGGAAAATTGAATTGGTAGAGTCTAGAGGAAAACTGTATGGCTACTATAAGAGCTATTTTGGGTACATGGATGCATTGTAGTTAGATGTCACACTATAATAAGTAAACTGTCACAATCATTGTGCCATTGGGAGTAGCGATCAAGACAGAGTGAAATAACATAATCCTCTCCTATTTTTTTTATCAATGTGGAAAAGATTGCCAGAGTTTCCATCTCTTTGTAATAAACCTCCTACAGAATCCTTCCAGTCTTCAATTTTCATGATTCCTAGTTTTCAGAGAACTTCCACGCCTTCATTTAATTATAGATATTGTCAGTCAAAAATAGAAGTATCATTTGGGAGGGAGGGAGTTAATGAAAAACAATTAATATTGTTTATACTTAACTATATAGCCACTTTTCTCTATATCACAATTTTTAAAAGGACAATAGGCTCATGTAATCTGAAATCTTTTTACTTTACTGATTATTCATATATTGCATACATTTTTGAGATTGCAGTGAAAAGAATTCTTTGATTTGCTAATCAATAATATCATGAGTCTATTTTGGGAATTCACAGGCTATTTTGGGAATTCATAACCCATAAAGGCACTTTGTACTCTGATGCCATCATTGATTGTTAGATTTTGTTCCCATTAATCTGGAAAAATAACTTGGTAATTTTAAACAATTTATACTGTATATAACAGTGACTTCAATTAAATGGCTTGTGCAGCATCTTTTGTATTTCAGCTGAAAAAAGTAGATAGTTGGGAGGAGGAAGAAGAGAAGAATGTTTTCCAGATGGTAGCAAAAGATTCTTTGTGGATGAGCACAAAAGAGGAGTCTTTGCTCATAACCAGTACATTCTAGAATAAAATAAAAGCAAATTACCTTAGGTATAAGATTGCTGGGGCCATTTCATTGCTATTGGTAGGGATGGCAATTTGTAGACATCTGATAGGTAGGGAGTAGTATAGAGCAGGGGTGGCCAACCTTTTGGACCCCAGGGACCACCAAACTCATAATTTTAAATCTCGTGGACCAGAGACCCTGGAAAAATCCCCAAAACAGTCTGCAGGAAAATTCACCACCCCATTTTCCTACCGATCAATCATTCTTTATTTGGGATCATAGGATACCATCTCTAGCTCCAGTCTCGGGGGGGGNGGGGGGAAGAGAGAGAGAGAAAGACTTTTGGCTTCATACAAGGAAAGCAGCAGAAGCATCAGAAGCAGCAGAAGTCTTTATTTCTCTCCCCCAAACTCCACCAGAAATGAGTCTTTGTGAGACTTGTCATGCCAGCGCAACCTCTTGGAACAGGATGCCTTGCAGGATCCCAAAGATTCATTTCTGATGGAATTTGGGAGAGAGAAAGAAAGACTTTTGCTGCTTCCCTTGTGTGCAGCCAAAAGCAGAAGAAGAAAGAAGTGGAAAGAAGCAGCCCGGTGGCCAGGCGAGGCATGTGGGGTGCATGGGGCAAGTTTCCTCCCCTCTGCCCATTTCCCCTCCCCTCACTACCTCGTGTTATTTGCAATGCAAGTGATGCAAGCCTTGTGTTCCTGCAGGCCATGTGGGGTGCTTTGTGGGTGACATTTCTCTGCGGACCACCAAAAATTTCTCATAGACCACCAGTAGTTCCTGGTCCATTGGTTCGCGACCACTGGTATAGAGCAATGAAGGGTTATTTTGGGACTTGCCTTGTAGTGGGTAGAGAATTTTAAATTTGCTCAATGTTTACTTATAATGGCTGTTTCATCTGATAGTCTTTTCTAGCTCTACTTAAAAATATCAAGAACTGAACAAGGGACTTATTGTGTTACATAAATATGACCTAATTTAGAACTTAAGGAAAGCCAAACAAATGTGTAAAATAGGGATCCACAATATTTCAGGTGTTGGATACCACTACGGCATATTGCTAATGAAGTGAGAAGCCCACTCTATAAAAACCTTGAGAAATCACATACGATTTTGGCATTTCACCCATGAGATATCAGGTGATCTTGTTTAAAGATATGTTTATTAAAGATAAACCACATATGTCCGAATCAGAAATTTTTGAGATCTTACAAGCAGAACATGAACAAGAACATCTTAGAAGATTTGATTCAATATTTTGAATAATGAATAATATTTGAATTGATTGAAGTTGCACTTTTCCTGTATGTAATGATTGATTGATTGATTGAGTCATCTTCAACTCCTTGTGACCACATAAATGTTCTCCAATTTGTTTTCTTGGCTGTCCATGGTATTCCAGGAGTTCTCTCCAACATTAAAGTTCAAAGCCATCAATACTGCTCTTATCCTGTTTCTTTAAAGTCCAATTTTCACATCCATAAGGTATCAAAGGGAGTATATTGGCTTGCACAATTCTGATATTTCTAGGTATTGACCTGTTTGCATAAGCTTTTCTAAAGCTTACAGTACATTGCTGCTCTACCAAGTGCTAGATTGGCAGATTTCTTGACTGTTTTTTTCCTTTATTGTTGATGGTTGATTCCAACATGTAGTATGGTAAAAGCAAAATATCCAGTGTAGAACTTGGAATAAAAAGGAAAAATATCTTTTTGACAAGTTCTTGGCTTCTAACTTCTTTAGTCCTTTGGATTAGTCCTTTGGACACATCGACTTTGTGTCAAATACATCTCTGAATCCCAATTATTCCCTGGACTCAATGTGCTGGATTCTGCCCCAAAGGTTTATGGTTGCTAATTGAATTTTAAAACTGTTTAAGGAAGAAACCTGTCCAATCTTTGAAAGTTGTAAAGTAGAATGTAGAAACTTTATTTTGCAACATACAAAAGATTGGACATGCCTAAAACACAAGGATTTATTTTCTAAATCTTTATTTCCTATCTTTGGGAGATTTGACATTTGTATTCTTTGCCTTTTTTCCCATAAATTGTTGGCCTTTCAAAACATTTCTCAAAATCAAAATTATCAGGGCTTTTTCATAGTTTAGTTGAATGGCTAATGTATGCATATCTATAAGTAATACTGGTTATAATAATATAATAATCAAAAATGCATTTTATGTCTTAAAATGTATATGTGGTTATTTTGCAAATTAAAATGTAGGTCATGACATAAAACTACATTGATTGACTTGATTTGCCATCAAATTGGTGTCAAGGTTTAATAACCATATAGTTAAATATTTTGTTAAAATATATCAAAGTAAGCATGTATTAAGCTATTTCAGATAACATATAATCAGAGTTGTAAGGGACATTGTAGGTCATCTAGTCCAAATCTCCCACCCAAGCAGAAGACCCTACGCCATTTCTGACAAATGGCAGTCCAATCTCTTCTTGAAAGTCTCAAGTGATGATGCTCCCACAACTTCTGAGGGCAGGCTGTTCCATTGGTTGATTGTTCTCTATTATTAAAGTAAGCATGCATTAAGCTATATATAACCCACATCCTCAAATTAACTTCTTCAGTGGGTGTAACAATATATATGTTTTTCTGATGGAGATTATTTGCCATGATTACCCCCAAAAAAATCTTCAGTTCAATCTTCTTTTTATAAGCATAGGTGCGATTTACTTCTGGAAATTACTTTGTAATATTTCCAAACCACAGATGCAGAATTCTTAAAATCCTCAAAAAAGTTAAGACAAATTGAACAGACATCTTTTTAAAGGTTTCTGTTCCTTAACTAAATTGTAGTTCAATTAAGAACAAGTACTCACAAATAACATGACAGATTATTATATTTGATAATTATCTTTACAAATCTCTCTATATGCTTTTAGATGTTCTTGGAATAGCAAATTAAGGCAGGAAGCAGTTGAGAAAAAAACAGAACAGGTTCAGCATAAAACGATGCTTTATACATTCAATAAGCCATGGAAGTTGAAATTATTAAGGTATCCACAAATTTAATAGTAACTTTCACTTCCTTCAGTAATTCTATAGATATTGTAATTTATGCTTGCCTCCCAAAAAACTTTGAGCTGCATAAATTTAGTTAAATTGTATCAGATTTTGTTGGATGGGGGACATTGCAGGAATTTGTTTAGCAGGCATACAATATTTAGTTTCCACAGGATGCTGAAAATGACAATAAATGTGAGCCAGTTGTTGTGGACCCAGAATACAATTATGTGACTAATACTTGGAGGAGGAGCAACCATCTAAATTTCAAAGTTAAGTCATAAATAGCCCCAGGGACATTCGTTGTAATCTGTAATGGTCACTAAACAACCATTTACAAGTCAAGGACTACCTGTAATTTTTAATCAGAAAAAAAATGATTGACTGCGTAGTTGTCAGGCACAAATAACCAGCAGCATTCACTGAATTTAAAGCATAGAAAGGTTTATTATTGTTGTTACTTATACACAAGAATCTAGTCAATTGAAGACCAAAGCTAAATTAGTATTAGATAAGGGTCAGAGAATTCATTAGGGATGGGGGGGCTGAACTTGTGGCAACACAATGACTCTAAACTGGTGGCACATTTAACTCCATCTTCCATCTCAGTCTCCCCCTCTTTTACAATAATAAAATAATAAATAATTAACATGCAGTTTCTTAAAACATTAAATAGTATAGAAATACATAGCAGCATAAAAAGAAAAGGCCATACAAGATGTAAAGATAGGTTAAAACTATTGCAGCTGACCCATGCATTCTATTTGCATGGGTCAAAAATTATTTCCAATTATGCAAAGAGTGTTTTCATTTTTTAAGAATATAGCAATATATGAAGACATATGTTTCAATAGATCACAGGCATAACTACTTCAATATTCTGTTTCTAAAATGGCTAGCCAGAACAACTGATTATGCTATCCTTCAAACAGGATATGAATGCAATTTTTTTTCTGAGTTCCTAAGTAAGAAGCGCTAAAGAAAATATTTATTCCGATGCTGGTGTTTTGTACTGCAGAGGTGATATGATACTTTTTCTTGAGGTAAAGAGCCAACAAAATGTTTCTGTCAAGGTGCTTAATATAATGTTGTAATCTTGAAGTTCTGACTGGTAAAGAAACCTTTACTCTTAAGTGAAACTGCTGAAAGATACTTCAGAAGCCAGGGGAGGTAAAGTTTTGCTACCTGAATTAGTCAATGAATTATTCTGCAAAGCAGCTTTAATAGGTGTTTCATTCAGAAGGTTGTCAGTTCTAGTTCAAAGCCTGCTTACAGCTCTGGTGTGTCCTTAATTAGTAGTTAGTCATTGGTAGTCTAATTCCTTTCAATGTCTGTGATGATCCAGGGTGGGATACAAAACAAACAGTCACAGAAAACATGTGAAGCCCCTTTTATTCCTTCAGTTTGCTTTCAAGCTCCGAATATCTTTGAGGAAGACAAAAAAGCCTCCCACACAGTTACATGAAGAAGGAATAAAGCAACACAAACCAGGCAAGATAAGGGCTGGAGGATGTCCACAGATAACACACACTAGGAAGGACGCCAAACTCAGAGAGGAACTATTAACTAGAGATATTTATACGATTTGTTTCCAGCATTTGCCAGTATGCAGGTCCAAACTCTTATTCAGTTAACACACCTGCAGCCCATGGAAAGGATCAAGGCTTCTCCTCCCAAGGAGACCATGTTAGCCTCTACTCCCTGCGTGCCCTAGGATGGATAGGGGATGGGCCTGGGTCCTCCTCTGACTGCTCAGCCAGCCTCTGTCCTTCCCCACCCTCCTCTACAACTTCTGGAGCCACACTTCCACTCCCTGTCAGCTGTTCCTCCTTTCCCTCGGTCTCTACCAGGGGCATGGCAATGTCCAGCTTGACAGTCATCACTATATCTTATACTAGTACATTCCACAGGTTTACTATGAATTCTGTGACCGAGTACTTCATTTTGCCTGTCCTGAAACTTCTACTATCCAGTCATTGTCAACAGTTTCCGCACTATTATAGGTAACTGATGAATGATCATTCTTCCAAATGTCTGAAGCATATATCAAGTCATATAGTAACAGGTGTGTGGAGGATTTTTTACTTGGTTTTTTGGTGTGTGTGTGTGTGTGTTAAAGTGTAGTAGGAAAAGACTTGCCAGAAGTAAGCAGTTTTAATATCTCCTGTAAAAATTATTGCCAAACCTGGAAAGTAAGTCAAATCTTGCAACCAGTATTCCATATTGTTACAATTTTAGCGCGCCAAGTGACAAAATAAGATTTTGGGAGACTGTATTGCCTAACTCTATTCTATACAAGCCATAATTTTGTGTGTCCTGCATGTTCCTTTTTACCACCACAGTCTTACCTACAAAATTCTAATTACAAACCTACTTTAAACTATTTTAAATACAAATCCCATAACTTCCAACCAACATAGGTAGTGTTTAGGAGTTCTGAGATTGCTAATTCCACATATGTGGAATTGCCAGTCTCTAGCTTGAGTAAAAAATTATTATTAGTCATTTTAGAATATACCTTCCTTCCCAGTGGAAACCAAGCTGAACTTGTAGTACAACTTTGCTTTTACAATATACTGTTTCTATATGAACACAACCACATTGCTGTTTTCCGAGCCCAGCACAGAATAAACTTTTCATTTTGCAAATGGAAGGGAATTGTGACTTGACTTGAGTACTGAAGAGCTTACAAATCAAAATGTGTAGCCATAAAACAAAAAATAAATGGAGGCAAGGAGCCATCCTGCGTAGTCCACTCCTAAGTGCAGAAATATCTTATTCTGTCAATGTGATTTCATAGCAGGATGAAAAATGTCAAAAATGAGGATGACAAATCAGTCTAGTGAGGAAACATGACTCTGAGATGAGAGATGTCATTTGTCATGATTGTCATGTGCACTTTCCCATCTTTTCTTTTCTGATGAATAATGTTGGTTTCTTGTCTTCTGTTAATTTAAAAATAATTTTAAATGAGCTAATAAAAGTCAAAGAAATAGAACATTAGTGGATTACACCTCTTACTTATCCCCAAAGTATTCTGAAAAAGTTGAAAGTTTTTAAAGGTGTGACGTGGGAAACCTTTACATTTTGAAGCAGATTGGCATCCTCAGGAAAGTTAATTTATCTAATATTCCACAGCTTCAGTATGAAATATCTATTTCCTAAACATAGGTAAATGTGTGTGGCTTTTGTTCAGAATGGACAGCTGAGCCCAGGTCTTGCAGCCACTGCATAATACGGGTGGTAATTAAGCCACAGCTTCAAGGTTGCATGGGCACAAGACAATTCAGCCTAATGAAGTATCGATCTGCTCCAGTCGAGGTAAAACAAGTTGACATTCATTTAGAGGTAGCATTGTGAATATACCACATTGCAACTCTAGAAAGAAGGTGTTGATTTGGCAGTGTGTGGGAAGAGAGAAGCAACAAGCCTGAATTTTAATCTTGCAAACCCAATTAAGAATCTTATTTACAGCACATTGCTATCATTTAAGCAAATGCTAATTACATACTTTGAGCCCCAATTTATGATTCTTAAATCAGCTGAAATTACAAATTGTTAGAAAGCACAAGTTAGCCAATGTCCCAATTAGAAGTTATGTTAATTTCATTTGCTTCCCCCCCCCCTTTCTTTTTAAAAACCTTAGAACTGCAGTTTCTAATTAGGGTTTTGTTTTGAGATGGAATGGTAAATCTCTATATAGTTCACAAGTAGATAATTACTTCTTATAGTCATTATTTTGAAGTGTGCCATTTCATTAAGAAACTTTAAAAAGTTGTTGAGAATACCAGAAGTTGTCATTTTTCTTTTTTGCTTTCACTGTCAGTAATTTATGAATAAAAAATGGTATCACTAAGATGATTCTGTAAAATTTAAATAAACACATAAGCAAATACAGTTTATTTTTCATTATTATTATTTTATTATGAGAGGATTGGTTTCATTCATTTGATATTACCTAAAAGATGGTACAGAAGACTTTGATAGATTTCATTGTTTGGGCAACATAAACATTGTGAAAAAGACTCTTTAATTAAGTAAAATGTTCTTTCTGTCTTGAAAGTGGGGAAAATCAGAGCTTCCCAATCTGAATTTGAGATACACAGAAAGAAAGTGCACACTTTCACTGACATTGCTGAATAAAGAGTTAAACTGATTAAAAAGATTGGTGACGTTGTATACTAGTTGGTTTAAGAATCCTGCAAATAATCTACAACTCTGCTACCTTTATTAAGGATCTTCCCACAATATACCCTGCTCTTATATTTGTATGTTTATTACAAGAATGTCATGGCTTGAATCCTAAATTGTGTTCAAAATTTAGGTTCCAAGTCCATATAAGTGGTATGTATTCCTTTCAAAATAAATGAAACCCAGATTCTTATGAAAATTGTCTCAAATTGATTCTATAAGATGACTAAGAATCAGAGATGTGTCCAGATTTGAGACTCGCATTATAGAAAGAAACTTTATGCAATATATAGCAATACCAATAGTACATAGACTTATATACCACTTCACAGTGCTTGATAGCCCTCTCTAAGTTGTTTACAGAATCAGTATATTGGCCCCAATAATCCAGGCCCTCATTTTACTGACCTTGGAAGGATGGAAGGCTGAGTCAATCTTGAGCTGATGAAGATCGAACTACTGAACTGCTTCTAACCACTGTGCCACCATGGCATTTTAATACATACATTTCTGCATAAGGGAATTATTTTATTTGTAGTTTTACTTTAAAGATACCTAGAAATCCAGAGTTACTGGTTTGAGATGGGCAATTATACAACATATGAATAAATTTGTTGAATTACTGATAATAAACATTGAGATGGTTCCAATTGTATCATTTTAGTCAGAAAAAGGAATGTATGGAAGTTCTTGCTAAGGAGCCAATGAGATTGTTTCTCTTCTGTGGCTTCTACATCTAATTCCATATTGATTCAGAAAAGTTGGAACCTCTTGAGCTGATTTTTGGGAGGAAAATAATGAAAGTTATATCATTCCTTGAATCAGTTGTAAAGTTGAAATTTTATTTATTTATGCAGTTATGGAACCTAAGGATTTAATGAATCCAGCCCTCAGGAAAATGGGCTCTTGAAGCCATTATGAACAGAACAAGAATGAGAAAAAGAGGTAGGTCCATAAATATATTTTGACTGAATGAGACAGGCATGGTTTGTGTTGGGTGCTTTATGTTACAGAAGACCAAGGCACCCATTATCTTGAAGATCATCTGTCATACTCAATGCATCAGATAGTGCATTTCTCTTTGATGGTGCATTTTGCATGATGTAAAGCCTTTCTTCCAGAATTTTTATTGCAAAAAAATGGAATTTTGTGCATGTGCAAAGATCCACTGAAGTAAAGCAGTTTTTCTTCCCAATGGAGAGGAAAAACTGTTTTTTTGATTAGCTTTTTGTAAAGCTAATCTAAAAAGTTTCTTTGAAAACATCATAACAAAGTAGTCCTTTAACTGTTTGTTGTGCCGGGAGATTTATTAGCTAGAAAGCAAGAAATCATTGAATCTTTTGCTTTCTAGCTAATCTTTAGATCTTTGGCTCTGCTTTTAAGCTTTTAAGCAGAGCCGAACCTCTTTTCAGACTGAAAGTTCCATTATTCAGTTGCAGACTCAGATAACCGATGGCAGAAACAGATTTCTAAATGAATCTGTGATTCTGTGAGCAGCTCAATCTGCCTGCCTACTTTGCCTGATTGTTGCTCTTTTCTTATAAAAGAGTAAAAGTAAGAGTATAGAAAAGAATAAAAGTCAACATTTACATAAATATTTATAATATTTACATACAAGCCATGCCCAGCCAGTCACATGACCACAAAGCCACACCCACAAATTAGGCTGCATCCATAGAACCGGATAAGAAATTTGAATCCTATCCCTGCCTCTATGTGTTTGTGTGTGAATGAGAGAGAGAGAGAGAGAAAGAGAGACAGAGCGAGAAAGAGCTAGAGAGAAAGGTTAAATCACATCTCTCTCTCCCTCTCTCTTTCCCACCAACATCAGCAAGCCACCGTCAGTTAAAATTCATATTCGTGGTCACCGGGATTTAAAAGTATGAGTTTGGTGGTCCTTGAGGTCCAAAAGGTTGGCAACTCCTGATCTAGTCCAACTCGCCATCCAAGTGGGAGACCCTACATCATATCTGTCAAATAGAAATCCATTTTCTTCTTGAAAGTCTCAGGTAATGATGCTCCAACAACTTCCGAGGGCAAGCTATTCCATTGGTTGATTGTTCTCACTGTCAGAAAGTTTCTACTTATTTCCAGATTAAATCTCTCCTTGTTCAGTTTCCATCCATTACTCCTTGTCTGGTCTACAGGTGCTTTAGAAAATAGCTTGACCCTTTCTTCTTTGTGGCAGCTCCTCAAATATTGGAAGACTGCTATTATGTCTCCCCTGGTCCTTCTCTTAATTAGATTAGCCATGCCCAGTTCCTGTAATAGTTCTTCATATGTTTTAGTCTCCAGTCCCATAATCATCCTGGTTGCTCTTCTCTGTACTTTTTTCAAGAGTCTCAACATCTTTTTTATAGTGTGGTGACCAAAAATTGATGCAATACTTGAGGTGTGGTCTTACTAAGGCTTTATAGAGTGGCATTAGTACCTCACTTGGACTTGACTGTATCACTCTGTTAATGCAATTTAGGATTGCATTGGCTTTTTTGGCTGCCACTGCACATTGCTAGCTCATATTTATCTGACTGCACACTAAGACTCCAAGATCCCTCTCACAGTTACTGCTATTGAGCCTGGTTTCACCCAGTCTATTTGTGTACTTTTTGGTTTTTCTTGCCTAAGTGTAGAACTTTACTTTTCTCTACATTCAATTTTATTTTGTTAAATATGGCCCTTGTGTTCTAGTTCTAGTCTGTCAAGATCCATCTAGATGTTGATCCTATCTTCTTGGGTGTTAGCTGTTCTTGGCAGTTTAGCATCATCTAAGTTCCCCTTCTATTCCCTCATCTAAGTCATTAATGAAGTTATTGAAGAATACTGGGCTTAGGCCAGTACATCTTAGGATGGAACCTTGCGGCACCGCAATGCTTACTTCTGTCTATGTAGACCTAGACCCCTTAAGGACTACTCATTGAGTATGGTTTGTTAGCTAGTTGTAAATCCATCTGGAGATGATGCTATCTATTCCACTTTTTTCTAGCTTATCAAGAAGTAGCTTAAGGCTAGGTCACACTGGCCGACGGATGCAAAACATAAGCAAAAAGGACACAGCAGACGAGCAAAATTTCGGGGGTGGCTCCATCCATTCTTATCCGTTCTCAAAACTAACGCTGTGTGGACGTTCCATGTACCTTTCGCTTCCTCCCTCTTTCCACTTTCAGCTGCAGCGGATGTGAGTTGCAGGGATGCCTAGAGGATGCCGAGAGGATACAGCGGACATGTAACGGATGACAACGGACGTAGAACGTTTGTTGCCCATATGTGTCGCGGATATAGATCGTACGCGGCGGAAAGTTCATCCATTCAAAAAGTTTTGTGCAGCTCAAAACTTTTTGAGCAGATGAAATAGCAGTAGATGGATGTTTGACGGATAGAGCATAAGAATCACGTACGCAGTGAGTACACAATGGATGCATTGCGTTTTCCAAAGGATGGCAAGCTTTTTTGTCCGTTTTACATCCTCTTTGCATTCGGACATGGGCTTTACCAAGTCTTCTGCCTGGGACTTGGTTGCCTTCAATTTTTCCCTGGTAGGTTAAGTGAAGTATGCCATATTTTCCCGGGTGTCACATCACATGTCTGAAATATTCTAACTTTCACTTTTTAATGGTTTTGATTACTTCCCTTGGCTTTATCACCTCTTCATTTCTGATTTTGTCAACCAGTACTTTGATATAGATTGCATAAATATCTTTTGGTTGCTACAAATTATGAAAAATGAGTAATATATTGAAAGTTTAAAGGAACAAAGGAATGTAGAATCCCCAAAAATTGTTCAGTGTAAAGTTAATAACATGTTCAGACTTCAAGATTTAATTATCAATATGATAAAGACTCTTATTTCAAATGATCAAATCTGTCTGAATAGTTTCAGTACTTTAAAATAAGTGGCATGGATCTATAAGAATAACAGAAATGGGAAAATCTGAGACACTTGACTGAATTGGAAAATCTTATAATATGTTGTTCAGACCATCTACCTAGTCTTATTTATTAACTGATGAGATATTATGAAGCAGATGAAGTGTGATTCAGAACCTCAACAGGTAAAAGATCATGTAATTAAATGGATGCAGAATTTGAATTCAGTTAAAGAGATGCAACAGTTTTCAATATTAATATTAAATATTAAATTACTCTGAATATAATATCTAAAGAAATTTGGTGTAGGGTATTTTATCATTAGTATATTACTCCAACTTTGAATGGGAATATATTAAAATTACATTACAAATGTAATGAGTGGATCACATCTTTTTTCACATTTTGTAGCAATGTTGTAAAGGTCAGCAATTTTGAAGAATGATCTATAATAGAATGGAACAAAATTTAAAACTTGAATTACCATTTCAAACTATGGTATTTTAATTAAACCATATGTCCCTTCAAAGTATACTGAATTAGCTTTTTATATGTTAACTGCTACAAAGTTATATAAGTTTCTTATTGAAAAGGTTGCTCCATTCCCTCCTTAAAAAAACAGTTAACAAACTGTATGATTGTCCTTTGTTATCCAAAATAACATCATGCCATAAAAATAAATCTGATATAGAATTCAGTTTAAACTGGAAACTATTCCTAAACTAGAATTTAATACATGGATTTGTACTACATATTTGAGTTTTTTATATATGGAACTTATATTCTCATCATGGGATGATTACATTGGAATAGATTCTCAGTGTCAATTCCATTTATTATAGTTTACAATTCTAGTGGGTGATTTTGCTTACTATGGTTCCCAGTAGGTATTCTCAGTTCAAATTCTAATAATTCTTAATCTACTAAAATGATATAATATATCTAATTATTCATAAGTAATTAATGATATATTGGAAAATTGTAACCTCCATGACATTTCTGGATCCCTTGTTTACTCATCTGTATTTTACGTGTTTTATTTATATTTGATTTCTGATTGTTTAGGTTCACTTTCTGGGCCAGCTGCCAATTGTGGGCAGTTTTCAGAAATACTAGGCTGCAATAATCAACCTTGATGTAAGACACATGTATTACTGTAAGCCACCTGTACCTGGTTGGTTTCAAGTAGTCAGATACATTTTATAAATAAATAAATCTGGCAACATGTTTCTCCCAACTCCAGGTACAAACACTCCTTTGCCACAGATATTATTTGGCTCTTCATCATCAGTGCTGGATTCAGGAAGACTTTCATAATACATTCTTTCAGTAAAGAGAAGTGTAACCTAATGCAAAAATAGAGAAATTACCCAGTTTTTCAAGTCCAGTCCCAGGAATTAGCAACACTTTATCCAGGGGTGGGCTGCTGGGGGCTTGGGAGATCCTCTAGCTAAGATTCTTCACAGTTCGGAGAACCCCAAATCCCACTCCCCTGCCCCTCCTAGGAGCCATCACAAGGCCCATTTTGGATGCAGGTAAGTGCATCTGCAGAGGCTCAGGGAGGGCAAAAAATAAACCTTCCAGAAGTTCAGGAAGGCCAGAAATGGGTCCGTTTCTGGCTTCCAGAGAGCCTCTGAAGCTGGGGATGGGAAAAACATACAACCCCACCATGGTGAGGAGGCCAACTAGGCCAGGCCCACCATGGCCATGTCCACCCAGCAACTGGGCAGAGAATCCATTGATAAATTTTTTGAAGACCCTCCTCCCGCTTCCATCTTGTTAGATTTTAATTCAACCTATTCTCCTATAACCAGTCCCTTGCAGTCTGGAGATCTGACGAATATTTCAAGATCCAACTGTAAATTTCATATTAGCATGCTCTATTTCATTGTACTGCTTGCTAATGAATTTACATTATGAGGTGAAGGTCTTGGTTCTCATTTAATAATGATTGCTTTTGACTCAAAAGTCAGACTCTTCTTCATTTATACTATGGCCCAAAGCAGCAATTTAATATAAATAGTTTTGCTAAAAGGGACTCCAAAGGATATTCACATTTTGAAATAATAGTAGGGTGAGCACCACTGACTTTGTGTTGCCACCCTCCAATGTAACCAATAGAATTATTGGTTTTGAAGTTGACTTTTTAGATGGACAATGACCATGCCTCTCCTTTATTGTGACATAAATTTCTAATGCTTTGATGTACTGAATGGAATATAAAGATTTCCATGTACAGGCATCATTGTATCAAATAGTTCAAAGAACTTGAGAAAGTCTTTCAGTTTTTTCCATTTCTATTCAAGTTATATGATTATTGCACCAGGAAAGATTAGCATAATTCAATGTTGTACAGCAATTAAGAATATTAAAATTAATTTCAAGTTTAATTTTTTGTATGATAGATAGGGTAAATAAGCCAAAGATTAAGCGAGTGGAAAGGTTTGTAGAAAGATAAATGGGAAACATCAGTACAGCATTGTATTAGATATGAAAAATCATAAAAGACCTAAAAGGAAATGGTTGAACTAGAAAGCTTGAAAACATCCATTCTGCATTTTGCAGCTTACCCAAAAGCCTAATTTTGGGAAATAAACCAATTTTATCTAAATCAAGGTTAACAAGGTGGCATCCCATATTGGCTCTCTGAAATCTCTAAATTTGCCTTGCAATTAAAAATGGTAGTACAATTGAATGTATATATGTGGGGAAGGGACTAATGTAGTTATTAAAGATATTAAATATTTATTGGTTGCCTCAAGTACTGGCTTCCTTATTCATTCATACTGAATTGATCATTCCATCAAGACTTGAAATTTTGGGCTTGGACAATCTTGAACTACGCCACCTACAGTTGGACTTAGGCATTGTACACAAAATTATCTGTTTTACCTACCAGTCAATGACTACTTTAGCTTCAACCGCAAAAATACAAGAGCACACAACAGATACAAACTCAATGTTAATTTCTCCAAACTTGATTGCAGAAAATATGACTTCAGCAACAGAATGGTCAATGCCTGGAATGCACGACCTGACTCTTTGTTACATCCTCTAACCCTCACTCCTTTAACCTCAAACTATACATTATTGACCTCACCCCATTTCTAAGAGGTCTGTAAGGGGCATGCATAAGTGCACCATCATGCCTCCCACCCCTGTCCTAATGTCCCCATTTAATCGTACCTATTTTCTGTATTCTAAATCATGTTTATAATTATATCTATTATCTTGTAAGTGATTGACAAATCAAATAAATGAATGATATAGACCTTTTCAATCACAGAGTCTATTTATAAGAAAGATGATAAATCTTACCCATCAAATGTTCACTATCCTTTTAAGACATTATCCTTTTAAGGCAAATCATGTGATAGGCATCTTTATTGGAAATTAGACATTGGCTGATAGGAGAAAATATATTGGCAGAGGAGAAAGTTAGATCCAATCAAGTTGATCAACACTCAATTTGTGCATCATGTTACATTGTCTAATGGAACATACTCTTGCTATACTTTTGTGGTTTATGGAGTCTTTATTGATGTAATCCCTAGCGCTAGTCTTTGAGTAAAATTGACAGGTATTTTGACTGACCACCATCTCCTTTTTCTGATCATAATGCTGCATGAGAACACCTCAGTGCAGGTCAGATGTGCACTTTCAAAGGATTTTCTGCTCCAATTCCCATTCAGATAAGGATTAAACAGGAGTATTTTATCTGGCCTCCTTTTCAATCTTCATATGAATCATATAACTCAGGCTCTGAAAAAGCATCAGTTTCAATTCCGAAGCTGGATAGATTTATTATGGGTTTTCCTCTATGCTGATGATATGATTATCCTCTCTACAATGCTGTCTTATATTGTTCAGAAGTAATACTGGATATCAACTACACCAAAACAAAAATAGTCTTTATCAAAAGGTACATAATCAGATCTCTAACTGAAAGTTAAATGGTTCCTACATTGAACAAGTTAACATCTTGAAATATCAAGAGTTATGTTTCAATCATCTGCAGTGTACAAGAACAAATTAAAGCCATTCCTAGTAGTCTCACAAGACAGCAGATGCAATTGTATATTTTTTTCTACAAGAAAAGGTAACAGTGATTACTTGCTGCTATTGATATCTTTAAAACTAAAGTGATCAATTTTTTGAGTTATAGTTTGCAAACTTTATTGCTTGTTTCTTCTCACTCAGATTTGTTGCTCTAGATGAGCCAGACATGGTATTCAATTCAATTTGGGCAATCACTTTTTTTTTTTACTTTTATGATGTTAATAGCTTTCTGTGATGCTATTACAGCAGTAGATTTCTCAGGTTCTGTCATATATTAGAAATAAAAACCTGATGAGGCACAATGCATTGAAATAAATACTTACTTCAAGATAACTGCATTATCAGCTATTTATATCTGCATGTCATCAGCGTTTTGACTGATAACCTTTCAAAATTTTCTCATATTATAATAGGCTGCATGCTACAGACTCAGTTAAGTTCAGAATGACAGGAAATTCATTTTCACCTTTTTTGGAATTACTTAGACACAAAACACTTGTCAATCTTCAGTGTTATTCTCTCTTCTTAATGTTATGCTGCTACGCTATACAAATCTTTTAATTTTAAATCTTTTTTTTCTCTCTTTTTCTGATTGTGTCTGCATATTTTGGTTTTCTAATAGAATAATCATTTTTCAACTGCCAGCATTTACAAAAAAATGTGATCAAATAATACTCTTGAATGTCAAGGACCAATCCTTAATATGTATATTTTTATCAAGAAAATATAATAAAAATTACTTCTATGAGTAAGGTGTAAAAAACCAAGCATTCATTTTTCCTTGGTGATTATAGAGAATATTCAAGACTACCTCCAAAGAATATTGAAAAACTCAACAGGGATTTGCTTTGATGACTGCTGGACCTACTTGCTACTTTACCTCTCCCTTCCAGTGACATCGTTGTCCTAACTGTGTCCAAAATAGGACACGTTAAGACAAATAGCTAAAAGGAAATGAGCACTATGAATAAAGGCAAATATATGTGTCCCAGGATAATATTGCAGTTTCCAGTCTGGTTGATCACCAAGACCAGAATTTCTCTTCAACACATTTTGGTGAAAGAAAAGTTCCCTGAGGATGGATTCCAGCGTGAATCTGAAAGCCGAGAAGACCAAATCTCTGGTCCCGGTAAACAAACCATGTTGGATCCTAAAATGAGCATTTGCTAAAATATTTATCTTATAAAGTGCTATGACTATTCACCAAGCATATTAAGTGCAATTCTTTCTCGCATATGAAGTCTAAATGAGCATAGGTGTGTCATCCATCTAATGAGATGGATGTCAAGCTTGGGAGTCAGAAAAGAGTTTGGGAATAAGGTCAGGCAGGAACATTAGCCCTATGGCAGGCAGAGGATGATATGGTGGGAATCTGAGGAAAGGGGGAAGTTAGGGACATCAGGAATTCTGAGTAATCCCAATATCCAGACCTCAGAGTTCATTTCCCATGCTTGATAATCATAACCTTGGTGGCCTGGACTCTAGCCCTGGGCAACTGACTCACATAATAAATCTGTTCTCACTCATAATTTGATTGTCATGGGACAGAAAATCTTGTTTGTATGTGCCCAGAAAGACCCAGACAGAAGAATTTCCCCATTTAAAAAAGGCCAACCTGGGTTTTGGTTTGTCACCAGCCATGAATCCAATGGAGAGGAAGGGGAATAGCTATTATAATCTGTTACCTGTTATGGGCCCTCAGTAGTTCTGCTCTGTGGATAAGCAAGAACGAACCTTTCTAGAGGACAGTTGCTGGCACAGTAGTTAGAATGAAGTATTACAGGCTTAATTCTGCTGACTGTCAGCTGCCAGCAGTTTGGTAGTTCGATTCTCATGGGCTGTATATACTTATACAACTCATGGCCTAGTCACCTCTTGAATTGATTACTGTAATATACTGTACACAGGACTGCCCTTGAAAACTACTTAAAAGCTCTAACTAATCCTGAATGTGACAGAATAGAGTGTTGGACATATGTTATTATACTAGTGATATCC
Source organism: Laticauda laticaudata (assembly GCA_004320025.1). Lineage (NCBI taxonomy): Eukaryota > Metazoa > Chordata > Lepidosauria > Squamata > Elapidae > Laticauda > Laticauda laticaudata. The sequence continues at coordinate 6,181 of BHFT01017969.1, read as the reverse complement.
CTGTTGGGGTAAAACATTGATCTTTATAAACATTATTGCTATAATGGATTTTGAATTGGACGGCGGAAGCAGCAGGCAAACTGAAATTATTTAGTAAACTGCATTGAAATGAGGTTCTTGTGTTTTCTATACTGTGAAAGGAGTTTCAATCCTGCCGTCTTTCATGTTTTGGAGGAGAAAGCTGATTATTTTCCCATAAGCATGCACTGTTTCTTGGGAAGGGAAATAAAGTTGGAAGAATGTACCAATCACTTTCCTTCATTTGCCTCATATGAAATCAAGAAAGATGGCACCAGTTGCTGATTTTGTTCCTGAAGCAGAATAGAAAGTGCCAATAAAGATAGGAGCATTATGCTGACATATTCTGCAGACTCAAGGATTGGAGGATAATTCCTTAATGTTGCTATCTGTTCCCCATCAGTCAAAATATAAAAGCAGAAAGTTAAACTACCTCTTACTCATACAGTATCAAGAAATGTATGAAGGCTAGATATTTACATGTTGCATCTTTGTTCTGAGTCTAGAACTAAATTGAAAATGTCTGCTATGTTGCTATTCTAGATTCCTCTTAGATATAAAACTGTTTTTTTCCAACGGAGTGTCCATTTTGATATTGTTGTTGTTGTGTCAGAAATCAATTGCCAGTCTATCTTTTCAGAATGTGTTTAAAATTTCCAGAGTATTCCTAAAAAGAAGGCATTTGTAACACAAAAGCAGAGCTTATCATGAATTCTTTAGTTACTGTGCAAACCTAGTTTTGCAACTGAAATAATAGTCCTGCCTAAAGAGAATTGACTGGTGGCTCAGCTTTTGGCCTTGTTAATATTCAGGAAAATGTTTCTTCAAAATTTCTAATAGAAGTTTTGCAGATGTCTTGCCTGTTGCTACCAAAACACTTGGGTCAGATACATATTTAATTAACTGTATCCATTATTTTCTTGATTTCTAGTATGTAATTAAACACTAATCTCTTTGGGACATCCATTATATGAAAACTCCCTAGAGGTGCCTGCTGTTGCTGTTAATGACAAACTGGAAGAAAAAATAATGCTTGTACAATAAATTTGCTGTGGAATATTTCTCTCCTCAAGTTATACATCCTGTTGTTTTTAATAACACCACAATAATTAATACTACTGAACATTTCAAACTAATATTAACATTACTACAAATGTTTATAATAAAATACCATGAATATTTAGAGAAGATCATACTGGAGTTCAAAAAATTTCAGAAATTTGCTAGTGTTTTTTTAAGGCAGCCATAATGGTCTGAATGAAGCTCAAGCTGCTTTTTTGTATATTGCATTGTGTCTCACATTAAAAAAAAAAAAAAAGCAGAGCGACAATGGCACTGTTATGGCTGCCATCTTGATTTTTTAAATCAAACCTATGTTTTTAATACATATTTATAAAGATTCTTGAAAATCTCCTAGCCCTTCATTTGGGTATGTCTACTGAGTACAATAAAACTGTAAGTAAATGAAGCTTACAATGTAGGATAGACAACATAAATCAAGTAAATTTGTGGTTAATTGTACACATGTGTGGAACTAAGTTCAACTATCCATGCAAACTCTTTGGGATTCATGAATCCTAAAAATTCTCATATTCTCTTTCTATTTTATTTTTCTTCTGGAGGTTTGTTTTTTTAAAAAAATCTTTTTTCTGTGGGGTTCAAGTGAATAAAAATGGCTACAACTGTACATTACAAAAAGACATTTGGCACAAGGATAGTCAAGACTTTTTCCCCTTCTCTTTAGTGAGACATTCACTCAGCAGGCAATGCAACATTTCACTTCAAGATATTATTTGTTGCTGCTGTCACCTCTTATTAGATTATTTTATTAGATAATTTTGTATTATTTTCTTGTTTTTCTTAAATGCTTTTAATTTTGTAAGCTTTAATTCTTGTTTCCTGCACTGAATGGAACACATACACAAGAGACGTAGGATATAATGTTTTCACTAAATAGATGCTTGCACTAAATAAAGGAATATAAATGCAAGAGCAACAATCTGATTCTTAAACTTTTCATATAATAAGGGAAAGCAGCAGGGAAGGCCACAACGATGACCATTTGCAATCTTCTCTGTTGGCTTCTCCAGAATGTCAACAGGTTGCAAAAAGAGAAGTTGCAAGGGGAGAGCTGAGTTATTCTGCAACTGCAGGAACAGAGCTGAAAATTTTCAGGATTTCAACTTTGTTCCTGCAACTTGTGGAAGCATTCCCCCTCCCCCCCCCACATGGATTGCTGCAATCTTTTGGCAGGTTACATGAATGTGTCAGAATGAAAAGGCTGCCTGCTGGGAGGATTTCAGGTAGGGAATGGAGGTAGGGAATGGAAGTGGCATATAGACCAGCTTCATTCCCGCAATCTTGAATGAAAAAACACTATAGAAACAAAAAAAAATATCAACCAAAAAACAACCGGGGGGGGGGAATACAAATAAATAAAAAAGGGAGAGACGAACCTCCCATAACAAGACAACAAACATTACAAAAAGACAATCTATCTAAACAAAAAGAACACTCACGGTTAGATGAACCCCAAGTGAGAAGTCTGGGAGCAGGAGAACGAAGCGAGGCCTTCCTGGAAGGAGGCAGCCAGGCCAGCTCGACCAACCAGGTCAAACCAGGAGGGAGTGGCGGAGCCATCTCAACTGGCCCGAGACACGCAGGTGAGAACGGCAAGGCTGACTCACCCTTCCAGGAGGTTCCATGAAGAAGGAACAGAGAGACAACTATCCCATCCGAACCACTTAAAGACCACGCCAAGACTGAGCTGCGCAGGTCAACCAGGACTCGCAAAAGGCCCACCTACCTGCACGACTACGTGACGTACGTTGGACTGAACCAAGGGGGGAGGGGTGTTATGTATGGAACTTGGTAGGCTCCAAGTTTTCTATTCTGATTGGCCGAAAAGGCCATTCTCGGATTGGCCATTAGAGAACCAATCCGATTAGTCCGCCAGACGGCGGGAACACTTAAAGTAGTTTCATTGGCAACAAGCCGCGGGCAAGCCTCTATAAAAAGGGCTGCTGCAGCATGGGCTCTTGTTCTGTATTCTATTGCCTTGCGAGTTAAATAAAATAGTTGTTGTTGGAACCCGGTCTCACACGCTTCTTTCCGGATGGAACAAATAACAATAAGACTTAAATGTGTTGCACTTCGATTGGCAATCATAGAGGGAAATTTGCTTTTTAAGAATGTTGGAAGAGAACATCATGAAATTGCAAACAAGACAGACGAAAGTATAAGTATAATGAATAAAAAGATATAGAAATTTAGGTAAAAGAAATACAACTGACTAAGAAGAAAATGAGAATCATAAAAGAAAATTAAGAGAAGTAGAGGGAGAAACAGTGAGAAGTTGGAAAAAGTAATAAGATACGAAGTTGAATACATAAGATGAATATGCGTATGAAATTGTGTCTGTATGGAAATGTGATAACCTGGAAACATGATGTACTCAAATAAGATGTTTTATTTATTTTGTTAAAACTCAATAAAACTTTATTAAAAAAATGTAAGACATAATAAAAACACAAATGCTCAAAAGTGCAATAATAAATTATAATACAGTACAATACAAAGTGATAAAAACTATCAATCAAATTAAAACCACTGAAGATATTATGATTACTAGTAAACACTGTGGCATAAACATACATACACATGAAGAATCTATATAGTTATCAAGAAAAGCCTTGAATTTCTTTTCTTATATAAGTATGTTAAATTTTGACGACCAGTATTACTAAGTATTATTCTTTGATATCAGAATTAAATGGATGGCAAAGAAAAAAATGTTTAATAATATCTTCTACTGTATATTGTCAACATTCCAAGCAAAAGAGACCCTAATATTTTTACTTCCAACTGATTTAAATTGTTGTATACTGTTCCTTCTTTTCAACTCCTTAATTCTTCATTACACTTAGTAGTTCTTTAGTTCATTATTTTATTAGCCTCATAGAAGCTGTGAGATTTAAAGTCCTGAAACATATGTAATGCGGCTATCTGAAACTTACCTAAAAATATAACTTTATCCCCCTTAGTATAAAATAAAACCAAAATACTTCTCTCTGTGTGCCTCTCCCTCTTTTCCCCCCTCTCTCTTTCTCCCCTCTCCCTAACCCATCACACACACACACACACACACACACACCATTTCTATCCATACTGTTGTACTCTAGGTCAATATGTACATTAAAGACAGACAAATCCAAGATTCCAAATAAGGTTGAACACTATCCCTGTATACTTATTTCTCTTTGTGTTTCTCTCTCCCACTGTACCATACACATTCTGTATATAAGTGATCTACACAGTTTTTCCAGGCCATCTTTATAGTTTCATTGTGCCTGAAGCAAGAAGAGATAACAGCAAACCAAACAGGGTTAGTGGAGGTATAACAGATTTTTGGAGTCAAAAATGAAGCTTTAACACTCCAGTTCAGAGGAAAAGCATTAACAGGCAAACCTCTCCATGTCACAATGCTTGGGAGTGATGTTAACATCACTAATGTGCCATGTGTTATAAGCCAGAGGCACAAAACTGTGTGGGCAGCACTGGCAGATATTTACATTTAAAGGAACAGAAGTGACTTTTGGTAGGAGACAAATGAGCTGAAAGAACACTTGCCTCTTCTTGTGCCCCTTCCAGTTGGTGTCCCAGGTGGACACTTGTTTAGAGTTCCCCTAAGGCTGACCCTGCAGCTGAAGTATGTACAGAACAAGTCTGCCAACTGTGTGGAAAAGAGGAGCCCGAGGATCAGACCCACTAATCAACAGTGACATTTCTGTTTCCTGACATTGCTGAATGAGGAACACGGGGTCAAACTTAAAAAATTCAAATGCAAACTTGCCAATTAAGAAAAATTTATAGTTTGAAAGAATGCAACAAGGAGGAGACACAATACATTTGAAAAAAAGTGGAGAAGTATTGCAAGACAAATTTAGGAAACTAAAAAAGGAGCTTAGTGTGACTCTCTGAATTCAGTTTCTAGATTTAATCTGTAAATATTATCTAGAACAGATTGAAGACAAAGGCACAGACTGCAAAACATGCTAAATATTTACAAAGGTTTTAATTTAATTGAAGTGCATTAATTAACTTTCTACCAAGCCAGAAAAACTATTTTATAAATCACTATGAATTATCAATCGTAAAATTCAAATGCTTAAAATCTATTTTAAAGGCTCAAAACCCATTTTTCATGCTCAAATATTATTTAACTAATATTAGATGTAATTCATAAGCAATTTTATACATAGTAACATAATTTTATGTAGTTTATTTTTGTCTCCAGAAATCTGCATGGAAAAAACATTATCTATATATTTCTGCTTGTGTGCCTATATTATGTAAATAGACACATGCCTACTTTTCATGGATGATGATGTAAACTCTGCCTGAATAAGGCAAAATCTGATGTTAATTATCAGTTCAATTGAAATAATGAATGTGATTGGCAATTAAAGTTGATTTTTTAAAATATAACTTTTATTAAGAATTAGTTAAAAACTAAACTTAGAGAAAGAAAGTAGAATAGAAAAAAGAATAGAAAGCACATGGAAAAAGAAAAAGGAGAAAAAAAACTACACAATAAAGAAAATGAAAAGAAATATCTATAGTTACTCCTTGCTTTAACCACAATTGGAATCAGGATCTCAGTTGTTGAGTGAATTGATTGCAATGCAAGTTGTTTAAAAATAATTGTTTCACTCAATGGCCACAATCTTGGAACAGTCATTAAGCAGACAAAGTAAAAGAGCCTGCTTTTCTAAATCTTGTTAAGACTTCTCTTAATCTGGTCTCTTGATGGCTGGCATTTTTTTCTGAGACCAGTACATCGTCAAAGTAAGGGACGATACCTTTGATTCCATTTAGCAGGCATTCCATGAGGCTTGGGAACACGCCTGGGGCAATGCTAATGCTGAATTGGAGACGGTTACACTTGAATGCCCCTCTATGTGTTACAGTAGTCTGTGCCTCTGTGGTAATAGGATCAACGGGTAGTGGTTGATATGACTGTGTGAGATCAAGCTTCGCAAAAAATTTTCCTCCCCCTAGCGAGTGCAGAAAATGCTGCACTACTGATACTGGGTATGCGCTTTGTTGGAGCGCATGGTTTAGGGTTGCCTTATAGTCTCCGCAGATGCGCACTGACCCATCT